>MU664919.1:51943-85700 GCA_026770625.1 Nicotiana glauca
TTTGCCCACAGTGGCCGAGATGATATGATGGGATGCCCTCAGAGGCTTGATGATGTTATGAATACATATACCTATGCACGACATGACATTCATACGTATATGCATGGCACTATAAGTATTTTATAATTTTCAGTGTTATTCAAACTTACATGTCGAGTCTTTTACTCCATGTTTCTCTCATGTCTATGTATACTGATTTTTATTTCTTACATACTCGGTACATTATTTGTACTGACGTATCTTTTGCTTGGGGATGATGTGTTTCATGCCCGCAGGTTTTAATAGACAGGTTGAGAGTCCTCCAAGTAGGCTATCATCGCAGTAGAAGGTGTTGGTGCGCTCCATTTGCTCCGGAGTTGCTTATTTGGTCAGTATCATTAGGACATGTATTGATTGGTATGGTGGGGCCCACTTCCAACCTTTGTGATACTTATGTACTCGTAGATGCTTCTTGACATATTTCATGTATACGGATACTTATATGGCCTTCTCAGCCTATGTTTTGAGTTTACAAATAATCATGTTGGCCTTATAGGCTGATAAACTAGGGATTTTGATGTGTTTCATGCCCCTTCTTGCTTACGCTTTGATTATAAATTGTTACAAAATAGTCCCAAAAAGGCTCATAAGTTGTGCTTGATTGCAGGTTTGATCGACAAAGTGACGAGATGTCAAAGATCGGCTCAAAAAGAGTGAAACCTACACAACTACCAAAGACAAGGCAAACTCAGGACAAACAGGCCTAGTGCGACCGCACTACACTTTGTGCGGTCCGCACTAGGGAGATTAAGAGAACTGGCAAAACAAGTGTTAAAGCAGTGTGGCCGTAGTGGAGATTTTACGGTCCGCACTGAAGACTCCACGGCCGCACTACCATTCTACGTGGTCTGCGAAAGCCAACTTCAGAGAGATTGCCAGAGCCTATCATCAAGCCTATGCGGTCCGCGGTCGACTTTGTGCGGACCGCGCTAGCTGCTGCCCATTTTATGCGGTCTGCGAAGCCTAAGTCCAGAGAAGTGAATTCGAAGAGTCAAAAGCCTAGTGTGGCCGCAGTTTATTTTGTGCAGCCCGCACTGACCCCGCATGAGCATTTTTGTCCAGTTTTTCCAGCTTAGTATAAATAGAACCTTTTTCCCTTTTTAGGGCATCAGTTATTTCAGAACAGCAACTGCGCTAATGAGAAGCTATTTTGTTGCAATTTTGGGCACTTTAACGTAGTTTAGCAATTGAATCATTATATTTACTTTAGTAATTTAATATTATGTCTTTCTCTTCATCTATTTCTCAAATTTTATCTTTAAGCATGAGTAGCTAAACCCATTATCTAGGGTTGTGGCTCAACCCTAGTGTGGGTAATTGATGGGTGTTGTGATTTAAGATTAGATTGATTATGGGTGTTTCTTATTTGAGTCAATTTTATGGTTTAATTTATGAATTAGTGGCTGCAAACACTAGTTTGTGTTAAATTGACTTGGCTCTTCTTGAGAAAGAGAGTCTAAGTCTCCAAAATTGACTTAACAAGGAATTGGGATGGACTCAAGATATTTGATACTCCCAATTAAAGGGTTAAAACTCGAGAGAGTAATTACCCGACTTGAACCCTAGTTGCTCGAGCAAATATGCATACTCAATTGGTCTCGAGAGAGTAAATTGGGCAAAACCACTCTTTCTTCCTAGAGGTGTAGAGTGGGTAGTACTGAGTAACGGTTATAAAATATTTTTCCAATCATGTCATTCGTGCCTTAGATGCAATCACTCGTCTATTAGTCACCTAGGTGAAGGTCACTACCCTAGTGCCCTTTATACTAACCGATATAACTTGTAGCAATTTACTCTTAGTCTAAGTTAGTTACAATTATAATTTGTAGTTTAATCATAGTAGAATATATAGAAAAACCAAATATGAATGGAAGATCAATTAAGAGCATAAACTCAATCCTAAGCTATATGGATACTCGACTCCAGTCCTAGCTCTCTGTGGAATCGATACCGACCCACAAATTGGGTAAAAGCTATTGTGACCCTCTCTCGATACTTTTTAGTGGTGCGGAGTTTGCAGCGATCAACTTTTTGGCACCGTTGCCGGGGAACTAACGGTTTTGGCTATCTATTTAGTTAGTTTTGTGTGTTGTTCCTCTTTCCTTCTTTGTTACTAATTTGTGTGTATGATTACTACAGGTACCAAATGGCTTTAAATGCTAATGACCCTCTTGAAAATGTGCTTGCGAGGGAGGAGGTAGATGAAATTGGAGAGGATGAGGTGCCTGTTGTACCTCCCGGACCACGACGAGGCCGCCCGGCCAATGCTAATGATAATATTCTAGACCCTCCTCTACAACCTCCAAGAGTGGCTCCCAGAGTGTTACCGAACCAAGGATACGCAAGTTCTATTATCCCACCCAGAATCCGGACGGGCAATTTTCAGATAACTAATGTGATGTTGACCTTACTTGAGCAGCGTGAGTATTTCACGACCTTTGCGAATCAAAATTCCTACAAACATTTAAAAGTGTACGTGGATACATGTTGGGGTAGCAAGCAAATGAATGTGTCCGAAGATGCTCTTAGGTTGAGACTTTTCCCGTCCTCACTTCGGGGAAAGGCATTAGATTGGCTAGAGAGACTCCCCAATCATTCCATCACAACTTGGGATGAGTTGGCAGATAAATTTATCACTAAATTCTTCTCACCCGGGCATATGGCGGCACTTCGAGATGAGATATTGGCTTTCAAGCAAGAACCCACAGAACCTTTGCATAAGATTTGGGAGCGGTTTAGAGCAATGGTGAAAGAATGCCAAATAATGATAGGACCGAGGCGATCATTCAACAAGCCTTCTATCAGGGCATCAATACTACAAATCAGTGCATAGTCAATCAATTGGCTGGGGGTAATTTCATGAAGTTGTCTTATAATGAAGTTTGCAAGATTCTTGATGAGATGACTGACACTTCTTCGGCATGGCAAAGTAGGGCCAATGTTCCTCAAGGCGACCCTATGGTTATTCATTTGCATAACGAGTTACACGACCATGGGAAAGCTATAGAGGAGTTGACGACTACTATGAATCAATTGGCTAAGGCACAGTTGCAACAAGTCCAAAACCCTCACTAAGTGAATGCTATGGAAGGTGTTAATATGCTTACCAACAAGAGAAGGCAAAGAAGGCAACAAAACCAAGGGAATTTTGAGCAATTTGGTGATGATTGTGATGGGTTTCGAAATGATGGCTATGATGAGCCAAATGAAGAGGTACAATATGTTAACAACTATCAAGGCAATAGAGGCAATTCTTCAAAACAACAATGGCAACCCCAAGGAAATTGGGGCAATCAACAACAAGGTGGTGGTAATTGAAGCAATAACAACAAAGACGGCAATTGGGGGAACAAAAATCAAGGCAACCAAGGGAATTGGAATGGTAATAACAACAATTGGAACAACAATGGTCAAGGCGGGTGGAACAACAATGGAAACCAAGGCAACCAGGGGCAAGGCTTTAAAAGGCCCCCGATGTACCAACAATCGAACAATCCACCTCTGTTTCAATCTCAAGGATCTAGTTCTTTGGGTAATGATATGGGAATAATAGAAATGATGTTCAAACAAATGATGAAGAAGAACCAAGATTCCGATGCTCAATTGGCTTCCCACAATACCTCTATCCGGAATTTGGAGGTGCAATTAGGCCAAATCTCTTAATTGTTGAATACTCGCCCTAGGGGTGCTCTACCAAGTGATACGGTAGTGAACTCGAAGGGTGGAAACAATCATATGATGGCAATTACAACAAGAAGTGGGAGAGGTGGTGATGTGTATGGCTCGAAAGATAAGCAAGTTGTGAATGATGATGTTGAGTTGCGAGAAAATGATGAACCTTTGATAGTTGAAGATATGGTTAAGAATGAGGTGAACGATGATGTGAGGATTGACATTAATGAGGCCGAGGTGGAAACTCAAGATACCATGAACCCGTCTATGGAACACGTGATTGACATGCCCGAGCTGGCGGTGCCCAAAGCCAAGGCACCTTTGCCTAGACCACCTCTACCCTATCCTAAATAGTTAGCAAAGAAAAAAGTGATAATCAATTCAAAAAGTTCATAGGATATGATGAAAAGCCTCACAATCAATGTGCATTTGGTGGAGGCACTTAAACAAATGTCGGGCTACGCAAAATTCATGAAGGATTTGGTCACAAAGAAGTGTTCTATGGATTGTGAAACAATAAAGATGACTCACCAAGCCAATGCAATAGTGCATTCTATGGCCCCGAAACTTGAAGACCCCAGAGCTTTTACTATCCCTTAAACTATTGGAAGTGTAGATTTTTCCAAGGGCCTCTGTGATTTGGGGGCTAACATAAATTTGATGCCTTACTCGGTCTTCAAGACCTTAGGAATTGGAAAACCTAGGCCAACCTCAATGAGACTTCAAATGGTGGATTGATCGATAAAGCGACCTTTGGGCATAATTGATGACGTGCTCTTCCGGGTGGACAAATTCATATTGTTGGCCGACTTTGTCATTTTAGATTGTGATGTGGACTTTGAAGTCCCAATTATTCTAGGAAGACCTTTCCTTGCAATGGGGAAGGAATTGGTTGATGTTGAAGCGGATGAGCTAACTTTACAAGTGGGGGATGAAAAGGTCATCTTCCATATTTGCAAATCCATGAAGCAACCCAATAGCACCGAGGTGTGCTCATTTGTGGACATTGTCACAGCTGTGATCGTGGATGACACAAGTCCTATTAATAACATGGAGGATCCCCTTGAGGTTGTGCCTCTAAATATGGATGTTAATGATGATGCAAGTAGAGTGGAGTGCATGGATGCTTTACATGGTATGGGTTCGTATTCTTATGAGCCTAAGAAATTGTCTTTTTGATCTTGCAACTCGGGAAACTTCACCAACAAGGCCATCAATTGAGGAGACACCGGCGTTGGAGTTGAAGCCACTTTCTCCACACCTCAGCCCCGTGCTCTGTATGCATAAAATTATCTTGAAGGATGATGCAAAGCCTTCCTTGGAGCATCAAAGAAGATCAAATGAGGCGATGCAAGAAGTGGTGAAAATAAAGGTTTTCAAGTGGTTGGACGCCGAGGTGGACCACCCTATTTCTGACAGCTCTTGGACTTCTCCAGTGCAATGTGTATCGAAGAAGGGCGGGATGACTGTGGTGACAAATTCTCAGAATGAGTTGATTCCTACAAGAACAATCATAGGTTGGCAGGGTTGCATAGACTATGAAAAATTGAACAAAGTGACCCGCATCATTATCCCTTGCCATTCATTGATCAGATGCTTGACCGACTTGCTGGGTGTGCTTTTTATTACTTCTTAGAAAGTTTAATGATAGCCACATGGTGGCGATTCTTGATATAAAGTGATGTGGTGGTAACATGCGTTGTGCCGCGACGTTAAATCAGGCGCTTCTTGGGAGGAAACCCATGTCTTTTTCTTCTTGTTTTTTTTTTTTTTTAGTATAGGATTGATTTTTGGGCTCATTGGTTGTGATATGTTGCAGGGATTGTGTTGATGCAGTGCAAGTCATGATGGAGAAATTAAACAAGTCTCTAAAGTTTTCAGTGCGGCCGCACTACACTATGTGCGGTCCGCACTGGTGTGAGCCAATGTTCGGACTCTCTGAAGTTTTCCACCGCGACCATATTATAGTTTGTGCGGTCCGCGGTGGAGCTGTACGGCCGCTGTCCCTTTTGTGCAGACCGTAGAGGCCTGCTTCTTAATTTTTAAATAAGGCAACTCAGTGCGGTCCGCGATCCATTTTGTGCGGCCGCACTGATAGGTGAGAATGGGCCCCAGGGTCTCTATAAATAGACCCCAAGGGCCTCCTTTTATCCTTTTCGAACCTTTCACTCTTAGAGCCCTTTTTAACTGTTCATCTTGTGAATCTTCATCGTAACTCTTGCTTGACATTGATTAGTTGCACTTCATCTCATTATCTGGTAACATTTCACTCAATTCATCTTCGTTTAATTGTGTAATTTCATTTTATTTTCATATTCCTTAACTTGTAATTCTTCTTCTCCACATATTTCTCTAACTGTTAGATTAGGTTAGTTTAAATGGCAATTTTTCTGAACTTGGTAAGTATAATGGACTGGGTAGTTGAGTAGGGACCCTAATTAGGTAAAAATTTGAACTTAAAAGCAAAATATGATGAACCCTAACTCAGTGCCATGTATGGGCACGTGGCGCGGACCGCGGTCATTTCAGTGCGATCCGCGGTGCCATCTTGTGTCCAAGTGACCTTTGCCCAGTGCGGCCGCACTATATTTTGTGCGGTCCGCACTTGCCCAGTGCAGCCGGGGTTGGTTTTCTATGGTCCGCACTGGTTAGATTCAGAGAGCTTGTTTTTGGAACCCTATACCTGTGCGGACTGCATTCATTCTTGTGCGGTCCGCGGTGGCCTCAGTACGGCTGCACTGGGAAGTTTCTGCAACTCTCTGAAATTCTGTTGGCTTGTATTGCAACTCATTTTGTAATGTTGTTTTTCACCTTATGCATAGACACTAACAAATACATTGAATGATGTTTGCAGACAATGGTTAAACAACGAGGAGGAAAAGGATCAAAATAACCCGGGAGAGGTGAATCCCCCGGGGAGGCAAGGGCAAGAAGATGATAAAACTCACTCCTCAAGCTCAAAAAAACATAAAAAAGACCAGGAAGCTGATAAAAGCTACAAACAGAGGTGCTTCCCATCCTTCGGGGAGTGAGTACCAACCATCAAGGGACGTCTCTTCAGACTTCGTGCCGGAGTACATGGAGGATTGTCCAGAGAGAGATAGGTTGAGAGATACTCCTCCACCATCACCCACTACTCGAAAACCAATTAATGTCATTTCTGAGTCATTTGAGGGCTCAGCAGCCGGTAGTGGGGACAACTCCACCTACCCACAGTTTCTTTATCCGGGGAGGGTGCAGAAGGATGTGAGGAGGAGGTAAAGGGAGAAGAGGTGGCAGCTAAAGGTAGTGAGCCTCAGGTGGGAGGCATTGCTGAACTAGAAGGCCCGATGTTTGGGAGGATAGGTTCCTGAGCCAGGTGGCATACCATAAGTTTAGGGAGTGGTGGCCGGTGAAACATTTGATACCGGAGCGGAGTTTCATTGCCAATGAACACATGGTCAAGGAGTTTTATTACAATGTAGCCCACATCAAAAAGGGCTCCAAAATGACCAAGGTTCGCAACAAGACTGTGTTATTTGAAGGGGTAGACCTGAATGAATACTTGGGCTTCAATGATGAGAATGAGACTCTATATATGGCGAAGTTAGAGATGGGCGAGGAGGTCCGTCCATGGTTAGCTTAGTACCTGGCAATCCCAGGTACCGTTCTTGAGTGTTTGGCTGCTGGGGTAAAAATATTGAGGAGGACCCTGAACTTTGAGGCTAGTGATTGGGAGACCTTTGTTTGTAGTTGGTTGGACCCTAGTACACATGACCAGACCTTTCCTCTCCACCAGGTTGTGTTGGTTGCTTCGATTATGGAGGGATACCCCATAAATGTGGAGAATGTGATGTCCCGCATTATCTCATTAGTAGGAGCAGATCATGACCGGAACTACCCTTTGCCCAGCACCCTCTCTATGTATTTTTGGGATTTGGAGGCGGAGAAGAAGCCCTACGATGTCAAGAGCAAGGCGATAGCCCCATTCTCCTGGTACAGCTTGAAGGGGAATGACAACCCCAAGGACAAAAATTACAAATCCCCTGCTTCTGCCCTAACTGGCCAGTCTGAAGAGCCAGTCGGGGTAGAGGCCCTCACTAAGCCTGCCTCCATTGCTGTTGACCTACCTCTCTGTCCTTCCACATCCTCAGCCATTCCTCCTAGCCCTTCCACATCAGCAGGCCCGGAGATCCCATCTTCCTGAGCCCATCCTATCACTGCCCACTGAGTCAAACGCTTCAGAGTATCAGCAACTGGATATATACTGCTTCATCCAAATTATCCACCTTGACCACCACTATTGTAGCTCAGTCGGCACCTCAGCCAGCACAGGTCCCACAATCGATAGAGGATGCTTTGAAGGAAATTCTTGAGAACCACAAGAAAATCCTCCATACTCAGGATGCATTGGCAAAGGCATTTGATTCACATAGCAAGGCTCTCAAACAGCTTGCTAAGGAGCACAAGAAGCTCCGAAAGACACGGGCCTCCAAGGAGACCGTGAAGGAGTTGCGGGCAGATGTTGACAAGTTGAAGGCAGACCAGCTGCCTTTAGACCTATTATTTGAGAACCTAGTTCCAGCAGCTGAGCCACAGCTAAAGCAGTCACAGCAGCCTCCGAAGAGGAAGAGGACGATCCCGAGAGTGGATGATGCCATCATCTAATTGGAGGACCCACCGGAGGCTTCCTCCAGTCAGTCACAGGATATACCAGATCCACAGCCCATCCAGGTCCAGGTCCAGGTCCCAACAGCTGAGCAGCAGGATATCGGGAACCAGTATAAGGTTCCCGAGCACACAGAGGACCCAGGGACCACCTATTATCCTATGCAGGCGGACATGGCTTAGGGAGTCTTCATATTCTTTCTCTATTATTTTTGGTGCTTATTTTGGATTAGTTAGCATTTGGGACAATGCTAGTTTTTATTTGAGGGGGTGTGCCCTCCATTTTGGATGACTATATATATTGATACATTTTATTACTTTCTTGATTTTCATTTGGTCTGTATATAACTTTATATTTAGCTAGTTTTATTTCACTTTTTATCTTTCCTTGGGTCTGTATATAAAGTTACATTTCATTGTATATATTCATCCCGTCTATTGTATATTCAAATCCCCTCGTGTATATATTTATTCTATTTTCCACAATTTTTTTTTGTTTTTAGCTTCTTATTTGTGATTCGTAGTTTTTTGTTTTCGGAGTTTGCGATAATCCTTTGGTTTTCTTAATGCCATGGTACTTTTCGAAGGTGGAGTATTGTGTGAATCGGGTGGCTCTTCCCAAATGATAGATGGCGTGACATCCTTCTTAAGGGTTTGAGCCCGTTTTTGTTTTTGTTTTGGGTAGATTGTAGTTAAGGGAACCTCAAGCAAAGCTTCACTTGGTCTTAGCACATTTGCCTTTGATCTTATGGTCAAAAACAATTTGTTGTGTTTAGGATGGTGAAAGTCGTGGCCTTGAAACTCTTGTGTTGACCGATAATCATAAAGTGATTTTTCGGGACCATTGTGTGCTTAAATCGTATCTAAGGTCGTTGTGGGCCCCCGACTCTATGTCTTTAGCAATCCCTTAGTGTGTGTGGTGAGAAATTGAATTGCGAGTCCAAGCCCCGAGCCATTGGTCTAGAACTTGCCCTAAATGTTTGTTGAGGCAAAATCTTAAGTGAAATTTGACTTGAGAAGTGATTATAGGCTCTCCTTTATCCAAATGATAGTTTGAACAATTTCATAGCCTACCAATGATATGATCCCTAGTTAACCCTTATGAGCCTTAGACCTTTTTCTTTCAAGAACCATGTTACAAGCCTATACCCGTTCTAAAATATACCCTCTGTTGGCACCTGATCTGTCCTTGAGCACATGACAAAAATATAAGTTTGGGGGGAGAGACAAGGATGACAACAAAGTGGTAAAAGGCACAAAAATGAAGAAAAGGAAAGGGAATGAAAAAGAAATAAAAGCAAAAGACAAAAAGAATGCTCAATGTGAGAAAAGAATAAAAAGGGATTCAAGAAAAGCAAAAGAAAGAAAGTTATGGAAAGTTGAAAAAAGAGAAATGGTTTGAATTGCATAAAAAAGGGTGACAATGTGTTTCTCTAACCCCTTATAAAGAGGTGAAGTAACTCAAAGATTCAAGTGAATTGTGTCAAATGAATCAAAGAAGTGCTTAAGGGAAGATGGAACCCACTTAGATCAAAACATTTCCTACCCTGAACCAAAAGCCTTCACAATGACTCCACAAAAGCCCTATATGATCTTGAGTTGAATGAAGCTTACATTAGTGGATACTTACATAAGGGGCAAACATATGGTACTTAGAGCCGGACTTGTGACATTTTCTTGAGAGAGATGAGTGAACTCCCATTAACCTCGATTTGTGTGTCAATACTCTAAAAGGTGATGTTTTCTTAGAGAGAGTTAAGGATGTGTGAATTTGGGTTCCACAATGACTAAAGTAATTGAAAGAGTTCTTTGATGTGTTAAATCAACTCTTGATGCTCTTGTATCACACTTGATCCATAGTTTTTCAAAGGATAAATGTTGTTAATGATGCATTCGTATTGAGGAAAAATGTTAGTCCCAATTGATATTTGTTGAGGTTACTTTAGGATGGCTAAAAATCTTGGATTTTCCCTTAAGGGGTGGGCTTTATGTTGTTTGCTTGAGGACAAGCAAAATCTTAAGTTTGGGAGAGTTGATAACCAGGGATTTTGACGTATTTCATGCCCCTTCTTGCTTACACTTTGATTATAAATTGTTACAAAATAGTCCAAAAAAGGCTCATAAGTTGTGCTTGATTGCAGGTTTGATCGACAAAGTGACAAGATGTCAAAGATTGGCTCAAAAGGAGTGAAACCTGCAGAAGTACCAAAGACAAGGCAAACTCAGGACAAACAGGCCTAGTGTGGCTGCACTACACTTTGTGCGGTCCGCACTAGGGAAATTCAGAGAACTGGCAAATCAAGTGTTAAAGCAGTGCGGCCGCAGTGGATATTGTGCGGTCCGCACTGAAGACTCCGCGGCCGTTGTACCATTATACGCGGTCCGCTAAAGCAAACTTCAGAGAGATGTCCAGATCCTATCATCAAGACTATGCGGTCCGTGGTCGACTCTGTGCGGATCGAGCTAGCTGCCTCTGCGATCGCGGTCCATTCTGCGCAGTCCCGGAGCCTAAGTCCAGAGAAGTGAATTTGAAGAGCCAAAAGCCTAGTGCGGCCCGCACTGACCACGCAAGGGGATTTTTTTCCGTTTTTTCCGGCTTAGTATAATAATACCTTTTTCCTTTTTAGGGCATCAATTATTTCAAAACAGTAGCTGCACTCGTGAGAAGCTATTTTGTAGATGTTTTGGGCACTTTAACGTAGTTTTAACAATTGAATCATTTTATTTACTTTAGTAATTTAATATTATGTCTTTCTCCTCATGTATTTCTCTGATTTTATCTTTAAGCATGAGTAGCTAAACCCATTAGCTAGGGTTGTGTAATTAATGTGTGTTGTGATTTAAGGTTAGATTGATTATTGGTGTTTGTTATTTGGGTCAATTTTATGGTTTAATTTATGAATTAGTGGTTGCAAACGCTAGTTTGTGCTAAGTTGACTTGGCTCTTCTTGAGAAAGAGAGCCTAAGTCTCCAAAATTGACTCAACAAGGAATTGGGATGGACTCGAGAGATTTGATAGTCCCAATTAAAAGGTTAAACCTCGAGAGAGTAATTACTCGACTTGAACCCTAGTTGCTCGAGCAAATATGCATAATCAATTGGTCTCGAGAGAGTCAATTGGGCAAAACCACTCTTTCTACCGAGAGGTGTAGAGTGGGTAGTATTGAGTAACGGTTATAACATATTTCCCCAATCATGTCATTCGTACCTTAGATGCAATCACCCGTCAATTAGCCACCTAGGTGAAGGTCACTACCCTAGTGCCCTTTATACTATTAGATACAACTTATAGCAATTTACTCTTAGTCTAAGTTAGTTAATAGTAGAATATATAGAAAAAACAAAAATGAATGGAAGATCAATTAAGAGCAAAAACGCAATTCTAAACTAAATAGATACTTGACTCTAATCCAAGCTCTCTGTGGAATTGATCCCGACCCACAAATCGGGTAAAAGCTATTGCGACCCTCTCTCGCTACTTTTTAGTGGTGCGGAGTTGGCAGCGATCATAGGCCCATATGTAAGTTTTTATATCAGGTTGGGTCGTATATGTCAAGTACTCTTATGTTTATTCTATTTTTCTCACGAAAACCTCTCCATCTCATTTACCTATAAAAGTATGATACGAGAGACACGTTTTGTTGGTCCTCGGTTGAGTAAGGTACAGGGTGCCCATAATGACCCATCGGTTGGGCTGTGACACAATATAAAAGGGGATATTGGGTCCCCTTTTCTGAGGCCCTTAGCAGCATTAAAAGGCTATGATGTATTTCCATTTATTAGGATAGTGTAATTGACAGTCTTTACACATTCCATGATCATGCAGTGTATTTTCCAGGGAAACCCAATTCCACCATGAGTCGTTCTAAGTAGTCCCATTCAACTGAGTCGTAGGCTTTTTGTAGGTCAATTTTGACCAAACATCTAGGTGATATATGCTTCCTGGTGTTTTACTTGACCAACTCATGTGCTAATATAATGTTTTCTACAATTTTTCTTTCGAGATAAATCCTGCATGAGCATCACAGATGATAGTGGCTAAAACTTTTTTGCATGTTGGAGGCTAGGATCTTAGATATCAGCTTGTATAGCACTGTACAACAAGAAATTGGACTCTTTGATTGTAGTAGGATTTGCATTTTTGGGAACTAATTTGATTAGGTACAATTACAAGCTCTCAACATCTTCCCAGTGCTAAAGAACTCTTTAACAACTGCTATCACTTCCTCCTTAATAATATGCCATGTTGTCTTAAAGAAATGTGCATTAAAACTATCAATACCCGGGGCTTTATCATCTCCAATAGAGGTCAGTACCTCATACTCCCTACGTTTCAATTTATGTGAACCCATTTGACTGGGCACGGAGTTTAAGAAAAGAGAGAAGACTTTTGAACTTGTTGTATAAAATGAAGCACATATATTTTGTGTAGCTATAAATCATTGCATAAAGGTAAATTATTTTCAAATAGGGAAAGAGTTAATTCTTTTTGGCATGAACTAAAAAGGAAATAGGTTCACATAAATTGAAATGGAGGAAATATATTTCTAGCTCAGAGACTGGTGCACATAGTTCAAGGCTTTGTGCTTGCATTAGCACTGGTCCTCTCTGCATTGTAAGTTTATTAATTGCCGGTAAGCTTGATGCAGACGACCCTATTAGACCTTTATAATACTGTATAATATCCTCCTTGATATTATCTAACTCAGTTAACTTGATACCTGTCAAGGAAGTAAGTTCCACTATATGCTTTCTATGATTCCTTTCCTTCACTAATGCTGCAAAGTAATTTAATCCATGTAGCCCTGGATTTTTGCTTGAGGATACTTTCTTCAATCATAGACCATCTTTCTAATTATTGCATAGTGCTCTTCACCATGTCCAACAGCTGATTTGTGCACTGTTTTGAGATTTTTTGTTGGATTTTCACTAAGTCATTCCTAGCTTTCTCAATATTCTGAGTTATGCCTTTGAATTCCTCATAATTTAACTTCCCCAGGATTGATTGCAGCGCCTTTAGTTTTAGCCAAATGCCTTTCATTTTTGAATTAGCCAGTGGTTGAGACCAAACTTTCTTTACTAATTCAAGGAAACTTTCATACTCTCTCCATATGTTAAAAAATATAAAAGGGCTTTGACCTCTCCAATGATCCGAGTGAAGATTCAGTGTCATAGGAGCATGATCAGTAATACTAGGTACATCATATTCAATGGTTACTTATCCCCATTACATCATCCATTCGTAGTTACCAAAGGCTCTATCTAAACTACTACAGATTCTATCATCCCCATGTTGTTTATTAGTCCATGTGCAGTACTCTCCTTTCCAATTCAATTCATTCAATAGAAGAGCATGTACACAATCAGATAAGCCTTGTATTTCAGCATAACTATCAGGAGTGCCCATTAACCTATCGTCAGAATATAACAGAGCATTAAAATCTCCGCATACTAACCATGGAGAATTAATTCCCTGTGTTATTCCATTTAGACCTTCCTTCAGAGCCTTTCTTTGTTCAGTAGTATTGAAGCCATACACTACAGTCACCATACAGTCGATATTGTTTGTTCTTCCTTTTATTTGATAATGAATGTATTGTGACCCCATCCCTATCAGAGAAATTGTATACCAAGTAGTATCCCAGATCAATCATAATCTCCCAATGGTAACGTGTTGGTGGTTTGTTATTATTTCCTAACCAGGATGGATATTATTAAATACCCTGTTGACTTTTTATCTTTAACTCTTGGCGCTATTAACCCATCAAGCTTTGTATGTTTTATTTGTAAGTATTGTTGAATCTCTTTTTGCTTGTACCTCTATTTATCCCTCTCACATTCCAAAATAACCAGGTCATATTTGGATATTAGAACACCCCATCTGTCCACAGGTAGGGTCGTGATCCCACATATCCCCTCAGTCAGTGCCTCAAAGCCATTCTTAGTTTGAATGGGGGATAACACTGAAAAATTACTTAGATTGAACTCAGGAAGTTGCTCTGCTGCTTTGCCCTTTAATTGTTGAGTTGACCTAGCACTGTGTTGTATCATCTTATTCTGTTGCTGCTGCAAAATATTACAACTGATAGTATCATTTGCCTGGGCTTGTTGTTTCACTCCTTGGGTAGGCATAGGTTGAATAGTCTCCTCATTTCTATCAATTGGTCCCTTGTATCTCCATTCCTGGGTAAACTTTTTTGTCTCCCTTCCTCTTTTTTGTTGATTTCCATGTTTAGCTTGAGGGTTGCATTTATGCCCAACAACAAGACATGTATCATAAAATTCAGGCATCCAATAATAGATGGCACTCTGTTGGAAAACCCTTCCACTTGGGTCCATGACTGCTGTCACGACCCCAGTTCACCCTTCATGAACATGTCGTGATGGCACCTAGTCCATATGATTAGGTAAGCCTAACAATACGGAAGATAAACCAATTTGCAGAAGAAAGTAATTAAACTGAACTAGTGAAATGAATCAGTATTTAAGGTACCGCCTGGCACATACAACAACAAGTCTCGAAGCTAACAAATATTCCCAAAACCCGGAATCTCACAAATCACAAGCTAAGGGATACATAAAAGGCTCTGACTCAAGAATGTCTATACAAAGGAGAAATATTGAAAGAACTATACTTATTACAGAAAGCTGGAAAGGGACTCCTAGGTCTGCGAACGTAGCAGATATACCTCGAAGTCTCTGCCAATACGCCTCCTTTCCAAGGCTGACAGAACTTAATGGGAGTACCTGTACCTGGACAACAAAAGTGTGCAGAAGAGTAGCATGAGCATACCACAGCGGTTCCCAGTAAGTACCAAGACTAACCTAGGTGGGGTAGTGATGAGGAACAGTCAAGGCACCTATCGGTGAAATAAATAGTGTAATCATGGTAGATAAGGAAACGATATATAAATATGTAAAGTCTGCATAGATAGTCAAAAATGCTACAGATAACAATAAAGGGAAGGGCAACAGTAACAACGAGAATATAATAAATGATGATACAAAATGACGGCAGAATTACAATCCAAATCCTAAAATCAAGACACAGCAAGGGCCGCTAGTCAACAACTCATATCCCTCAATGATGTTCACATAAGGTCATATTCAACTCTTACTACAATTTCACCAAGTCTCGGACGAATCATAACTCACGAGAGCCCAACATCTGAAATCTAACACCTGGCATCATGTGCCCCATAAATCTCACGATCATGCTGACAACTAACTGGATAACTAGGGCCACTCTTACATATATAATGGATAACGAGGGCGTATCTCCACCCTTAGAAAAATCGGAAGGTATTCGCCTCTAATGGGGAGAGTCCAACTACGTATATGCTTGTGCAAGTGTGTTTAACAAGAACTCCACCAACTAGTAAGTATAAGAGATGGAACGGCAAGCACCCGAAATGTTTGCACACGGATAGAATCAACAAAAAACATTAGCTAAGAACAAAATGAGTTTAATAAGGGATCTCCCAGGATATCGTCCTGTAGTCCCAAACATAATTATATATGCTAGGGATCTCTTGGTATCCCGAGGATCTCTTGGTATCCTCAATATATGTACTAGGGATCTCTTGGTATCTCGAGGATCTCTTGGTATCCTCAATATAAGTGCTGGGGATCTCTTGGTATCCCGAGGATCTCTCGGTATCCTCAATATAAGTGCTGGGGATCTCTTGGTATCCTCAATATAAGTACTGGGGATCTCTTGGTATCCTCAATCTATGTGCTAGGGATCTCTTGGTATCCCGCATTACAGCCCAATCAACATAAATGTACATGTGCACGGCATCACCCTTCGTGCCTTATCACTCTTTCTCACCCAAATAATAGAACAACAACATCCCGGCAAGGGAGTCAATAATAGAAGACAATAACGCCCCGGCAAGGGAATCCACAATATAAACAATAACATCCCCGCAAGAGAATCCACAATAGAAACGATAACGTCCCGGCAAGGGAATCAACAATAGAAATAATAACGTTCTGGCAAAGGAACCAACAATAGAAACAATAATACATAAGAAGGGTCACGGAAAACCAAGAAGCACGATAACCTCCACAAATAACAAGACATAATAAGTGTGTGATAGCTACACTGGTGACCACAACAATTGGACATATAACATATTTGCACGACGTCACAGAGGAAATTACATTCAAGAAATGTCCAGACAATAAGGAAGTTAACATGAATCAAATAATTACAATTAAGGAAATATCATCTAAACCTAGGATATCTAATTTCTTTCCAATTAAGACCAATTAATCACATGAGAGATAGAAATACTGCCTTTTTTTCCAAATAAAGACAAGCGGTTAGGAATGATACTGTGACTATAGAAGGGTAAGCGTCCACAGTTAGACAGGTATAAATCAATTTGGCAACAAGTATACACAAAAAGGGCAAATACGTTCCAAGTAAGACATGTAGAGGTGAAACTAATAGCAGGGAACTCAATTATATCGAGAACAATTTCATACTCAGTGATGATAAGGGTCTAAGAGCCTAAAAGGATCAATTTACCACAAATAAATTCGAGCACACACTCGTCACCTCGCGTGTAAGGAATACAATCAACGTAGAAGACTCAAATCCTAAGGGGAAGTCCCCCACACAAGGTTAGGCAAAATACTTACCTCAAACCGGGTAAAATCAACTAGCAACCACGTTCTTGACACGAGTTCTCGACTCCAAATGGTCCAAATCTATTCAATTAAATCACACATTGTAATTAACATCTCAAACAACCGATTCTGTCATTTAATTCACAGCTAAAGCGCGAAATTAGGTAAAATGACCAAAACGCCCCTCAGGACAACAGCTCGGAATAAAAAAAATTCACATTTTCAGAAACCTCGTACTCTTATGAGTCTAACCATATAAGAATCTCCCAAATCGTAGGTCAAATGCCCACTCAAACACAATAATTAAGTCTAAGAAGTTTCATCCAATTTTCCCCAATTTTGACCTTGAATTCAAATTCTAATGGTGGATTTAACTAGATATTGATAGAAAACAACTAAATGAGGTTAAGAAAACATTACCCAGTGATCTTCTCTTCAAAATCCACCCAAAATCGCCTTCTCCGGAGCTAAATTTTGATTTCTCTAACTTTCGAAATAAACCCTCGGATTTTCCCCTTTTCAAAGCAGTGCTTTCCGCTTCTGCGGACAAGGGACCGCTTCTGCGGTCCCGCACATGCAGACCACGAGCCGCTTCTGCGACTCCTAACTTAAATCACAGTTCCGCTTCTGCGGTCACAAGAACCGCCTCTGCGGTTCCGCCTTTGCGGAAACTAGACCGCTTCTGCGGTCTCTGAAGAATATGCCCAAATCGCTTCTGCGGCTCCGCTTCTGCGGTTCTGAAACCGCAAAAGCGAAAATATCAGAAGAGTTGCTGCAAATTTTCTTCCAACTCCAAAAACTTGCCCGTTGGGCATCCGAAACACACCCGAGGCCCCCGGGACCCCGTCTAATCACACACAAGTCATATAACCTAACACGGACTCGCTCGAAATTCCAAATCATATAACACAACATCGAAACGACGAATCAAACCAAAAATCAAGTTTATGAACTTCTAAATCTTTAAATATCGAAACCCATGCCGAAACCTATCAATTCAACTCGAAATGATACCAAATTTTGCAGACAAGTCCAAAATGACATAACGGAGCTGTTCCAGCTCTCGGAATTGCATTCCGACCCCGATATCTCAAAAGTCAACTATGGGTCAAACTTCTTCATTTTTCCAACTTCGACTTTCGCCGAAAATGCCTCAATTTACTCTACGGACCTCCAAATCTGAATCCGGACGCGCGCCTAATTCCAAAATCACCATACGAAACTGTTGAGATCATCCACGACCCATTCCGGGGTCGTTACCCAAAAGTCCAATTCCGGTCAACTTTTCACCGCTCTAACTTCCCAAACAAGGTTTCTTCTTTAAATTTGACTCTAAACCATCCGAAAGCCAAATTCCACCATGCACGCAAGTCGATACTCATATTCCGAAGCTGTTCCAGACCTTATGCCGTTGAACAGAGCTTAATTTCTAAAAACGACCGGTCGGGTCATTACAACTGCTATCTCAGAAGGTAATGCCTTAGTAACATTTACCTCAATTAACATCCTAGCATATGATCATTCTTTACAAATATTAATAACTTTTAATAGTTCTAAATAAAGATAATAACGCACATTGAGGTGTAAGAAAATAAGATGTTAAATTAGAATGTTCAGATTTAGAGATTTTTTAATAATCAAATATTCATTCAGAATTAGGCATTTTATTTTAAAAACAATTAGTTGTTTCTTAAACACCTAGATTTGAGCAAGAATGCTAACTAACCATCATAAACCTCTTTCAACGTGTTGAATAAAATTTCTGAAAAGAAAAAAACTAGTAAATAAATACTTCCATGCATGTCAAAAGACATCCATGAAATATCAGAATGAAAGAATTACTGGTTAAACATTGTTTATTTGTTGTTAACTAAATTGAGAAAAATAAACCAAACCTATGAAGTTGTTTTAGAGTTGCATCTTGCATTTCCCCCATCTACCGTGATGACCGCCACACCGGTTTTATTCCCAGACCCCTAGTTAGAGTTAGGGTCGTTTTGCTTAAAAGTAAAAAATTATGCAAAATTTAAAAAAGTGAGATTGTCTATGCAATAATTAATACTTAAAGAATTATTATGCCATAAATAATAATGAATGCATTATTATACAACAACAACTATCCAATGCAATCCGACAAATTGGGTATGAGGAGGTTAAGTTGTACGTAACGTTACTCCTACCCTAGAAGGGCAGAAAGATTGTTTTCGATAGACCCTCAGCTAAAGAAAAAATGGAAGAAACACTTATAGCAAATAACAACAACAAAAGATATTTAGAAAACTAAATCCAAGATAGAAAAAGAGAAAATGAGAAGGACAAATAGTAAGTAATAAAGTACAAGTTATGTAGTGATAGAAAACTAAGGGAGCGCTGATGGAAAATAATAATAGTACAAAAATATGGTAAGAGCAAACTAAGGATAAAAGAGATACCATACTAACAATAATACTATTGCACTAAATAAGACAAAGGAAAACGCTCCTATCAAGGGTCCACTCTCCTATCAAGGGTCATGTCCTTTTTTAGTTCAAGTTGCGTCATGTCCCACCTAATCATCTCTCCCCAAGACTTCTTTGGTCTTACTTCTACCCTTCCTCTTAACCCCTTCCCAAGGTCAACCCCTCACAACTCCTGACTAGGGCATATGTGCTTCTCCTTTAAACATGCCCGAACCATCTTAGCCTCGCCTCTCGCATATTTTTCTCCACAGGGGCCAGTCCCACTTTGTCCCAAATAACTTCATTCCTAATTCTATCTAACCTAGTATGTCTATCATCCATCTCAACATTCTCATTTCAGCTACTTTCAACCGTCGGACATGTGAGTTCTTGACTGGCCATCACTTTGCCCATACAACATAGTAGGTCTAACCACTACCTTATAGAACTTACCTTTTAAGTCTCAACGACACATTATTATCACACAAGACACCGAAAGCGAGCCTCCACTTCATACCACGTAGTTTCCACTTGGCATATATTTTTGCCATATGGAGAGCTTATATAAAAGAGGCTAGCACTTTTAGGAAAGTTCTATATAAATATAGAGGTTTCCCTAGGAAGACCCTAGAACCCTATGGAATTACTAGAAAAGTCCTTGAAAGATTCTAGAGAGTGTACTTATTTATAAATACTGAAGGACTTGTGGAAAAATTATTATTTATACACTAGTCCCTATGTAACTAGTATAAATAGAGGGCATTCATATGTAACTCACTAAGCAAACAATTCAAGTTATCTACAATAAAAGCTTCATTTGGCAAATTTCTTCTGTCTTTCTTATCTCGCATTCCCTTAGCAGTCTTGAGTTTAGTAATTTAGGTTGACTTGATATAGTAGGATCGTGAGCAAGTTGTCAAGTATCGTACGTATGCTTAGTTCAAGACTAAGGACGTGACAATATGGTATTAGAGCAAAGGTTATGACTAAAGGAATATTAAAAATAATACAAAAGTTTGCTAGAAGGAAGATTGTAGGGAACCATGATCGGAATTACCAAGGGCGTGATGCTTGCAAAATGGACCAACGTGAAGGTCCCTAAATGAAAGCAATATGGTGGTGCAAGGGATGCACACGAGGTGACATACTTGCTTTGGAGGATGGACAAGCACTTTGAGGTAGTCAAGGAGGATGACGAAGTTGTTAAGGTACGCAATGCCTCAGTGTACTTGACCGAGGTTGCCGCGCTATAGTGGCATCAAAAGTGTGGTGACATGGATAAGAGGCTACATAAGATTGAGACTACGTGGAATGCGTTTAAGAAGGAGTTGAAGAAGTAATTCTACCTGATGAATATGGTGTACGAGGCTAGGCAGAAGCTAAGGGAGCTTTGACAAACGACCACAATACGAGAGTATGTGTGCGAGTTCACTACCTTAATGCTGCAAATCCCGTTGTTGTTTGAGGAAGATTCCCTCTTCTACTTCATAGATGGGTCGCGAAATTGGGCAAAGTAGGAGTTAAAAAGATATCAAGTAGCCAACGTGGACAAGGCCATAGCAGTAGCCGAGTCGCTCGTTGTCTTCAAGATGGAAACTGCCAAGTCCAAAGAAGGCAATACCGGGAGGGGTGTGGGAGATCTTGACAAGGACAATGGGAAAGGCATAACCGAGTTATACAAGGACAATGGCAAGGGGTCATCCTATAATGGACAAGGATCCAAGAGAAACGACAAAGGACCGGAAAATAGTAGCGATTACGTGCCTAAGAGATGGTGCTACTTCTGTAAAGGATCACATCGGGCAAGTGAATGCCTAGAGTTGGGTAAGCTTGCAACAATAATCGGAAACCTTCCTTAGGCACACAAGGGTAACACAGGAGGGATCACCTACATTGGAGGGATGCGCTTGGAATCTAAGCTGAAAGTAGGGGATTCCAAAGCCTATCTGGGTTCCATGCAAATGGAGCATGGTGGTAGCAAGAAAAGTTGGGCAGCCAAATAGGGAGTGGAGGCAGGGACCCGATGCTAGAGAAGTTGCTAGACTTGGTTGTGTCATGGGGAGATTTAGGCTAAGAGCGAGGAGAAGCATTCGATGGGCGGAGGATCAAGGCTATTGTTGCTAGTCGTCCAAAGCACAAACGGGGCAAGAAGAAAAGTGACTAGTACCTTGTGACATGGGAATGCAAACCGCTTCAAAGGGCATCATGGCTAATAGACAAAGATCTCCGGCGACACCAAGGCGAGGTGCGCACGTACATGTCGATGCTTTGTATTGAGGGCGACGCAAAGTTGGGTTGCGGAGAGTGTCATGGCCCGCTATATTATCATGCCACGTAGGTGCCACTTGGAATATATTTTTGTCATATGAAATGTTTACGTAGGAAAGATGCTAGCACTTGTAGAAAGTTCTAGATAAATATAGATTTTTCCCTAGGAAGACCCTAGAACCCTATGGAATTACTAGAAAAGTCCTTGAAAGATTCTAGAGAGTGTATTTATTTGTAAATATGGAAGGACTTGTGGAACAATTATTATTTACACACCTAGGTGGCTAGTATAAATAGGGGCATTCATATGTAACTCACGAAGTAAACAATTCAAGTTTTCTACAATAAAAGCTTCATTTGACAAATTTCTCTTTATCTTTCTTATCTGTTCCCTTAGTGGTCTTGAGTGTAGTATTTTAGCTTGACTTGGCTAGCAGGATCGTGAGCAAGTTGTCAAATATCGCACGTGTGCTTAGTTCAAGACTAAGATGTGACACAAGGTACTTGAAACTCTCTGGGAATGAGTTGCATATCAAGTCTCACATTTCTGTCCGCTTCTTGGGTAACACCAATGAACTTGCACTCCACGTATTCTGTCTTGGTCTTACTCAACTTGAAACTTTTACACTCAAGATTATGTCTCTAGACCTCCGGCCTCTCGTTAATACTACCTCGCGTCTCATCAAAGGCTCAATGCATGCATTTTTATGTGGTGATAAATACTTAAGAAATACTAAACAGAACTAATTACTCTAAAATGGTCTATTTACTTTTAAATAATTTATTCTATATATTTTTAAAGCATCTATTCTTGTTACTCATGCATTAAATAATCATCGATTCCACCGCCAACTAAATACTACTATATTATTTTATGCAGAATTTTTATGGTGATCGGATTATTCATTCATATATCTCAACCAAACTCTGTTTTATTTTCTACAAAATTGTATGCTAAGATAATTCAAACCAAACGACTCCTCAGCATTAACAGTGCTCTGTACGTTTTATTACTTAACATAATATATGTCTTTTCTTTGGACCAAACAAAAAAAAGTTTTGCAACTTGGAAGTAGCTAGGCTTGGGCGACTTAGGGTTTGGTACGCGTCTTCCAATTAACTGACAATACACCAAGTGAAAGCTAAGTCACATTAAACAAAGTACAGAGTTTTGGTCTATACTTGTAATGACCTAAAACCATATATAATTGAGCTAGAAATATAAATACCCCTAAAGTATCAATTATTTGTCCTATGGTAACAAATAACAAGGCCTTAGAAATGAAGGACCATTAATAATGAAGGACACGTAAAGATGTCTCATTCATTCCATGTGCTACCAAATCTTACTTTGCAGGTTTGGAAGTGCAAATTAATTTAAATTAAACATTACATATATTTATTAAAGCATAGACCAAGAATATCTTTTGCTACAGAGGAGGTTGGGAAATTCTATAAAGAGCGAAAAATTCATAGAAGCCATTGATGTACAGGCCAAGTGGAAATGAGAGAGAAAAGGGAAGAGTGAATTCTAGAACAAGACATCTGCTTTTAGTAATATTGTTACAGAGCTGTTTATTATAACCAAATACAGAAAAGAGCCTAAAATGTTCCTAGATTATTTGCTTAAGTTTTAAAATATTCTTCATTCACTTATTTTGTAAAAATTATCCTCGCCGTTAAAAATCTAACCCATTCATGCTCCTAACATCAATGTTTCGGCCCACTCATACGCTAAAAACTAATATCTCTATTTTGATTAAGAAATTTTTTTATTATTTATTATGTGTTAATTTTTTATTGGCTTAAATTAAAACCTCATCCCATATCCACTTATTAGTCTACTCCGTCTTAGATTTTCGTCCTTCAACACCCACGGATCTCCCTCTCCATCTCAGATTTTGCGGTCTTAATTTAATTTTTAAATTAATATTTTTTATTAAATTAATTTTCTGAGTGAAATCAGGTACTCTTTGAAATTAATGCTTCATATTAAGATTTTATGATTTAATAAATTATTTATCTGCCAATAGTAATGATCATTGAGCATTTGCAATACTTTTTGTTGTATATTTCCCGACAACTCTACGTCCAATTTTGATTATCCAATAATTTATTTGGTCTCTGCTCAGACCTCGACCTTTTTCTTCTTCATTGGCTCACCATAGTCTGAACATCCTACCATGTTCATAAATTAAACTATTGTACAAGGATGCTCTTCAGGTTATATCAACACCGTCAATTTTTAAAAAGAGACGGTTAAATCAAGAGAAATATTTGAGATCATATGCTTGAGAATATGAGAGAATACGACTTATTGATGAATGTAACTGTAATAAGCACTTGATTGAGCTTATTGTATGAAGCAATAAAGTATAGTAAGAAAAACTGATGATGAATGATATTTTTGTGATAGAAAAAATAGGAGTATTGATGTGTACATTTAATATACAAAGAAATAGGAAGGGTGGAGGGAGGGGGAGAGATTTTTTGAGATGGGATTATTATTGTACCCACTCCAATAGTCTAGGGGCAGTTTTGATATTTTTTCCATTATGACGCGTGGAATTAATTAATTTTTTTTTATCTAACATGGCCGTTAATCGTAAGGACATTCTTGAACCGGAAAAATAACAGTGAAAATAAGTTTTTTAAAATAAGTGGACGAAAGATATTATTGTACCACCTTTAATAGTCTAGGAGTAATTTTGATATTTTTCTGTAAACAATATGTTTTATGTTTTCGTTTGTTTCTAACTTGTTTATAATTTTATTAGTTTGGTTTATTCAGAGTGGGGGGGAGGGGTGAGGAGGAAGGTGTTCATGTGGTCAAAAGGAAGAATGTATCAGTCTATCAGATGAGCCCATCCACAAGTTGTGGGAAAAAGGATTCTAGCTTTACCGGGATTACCTTCAGTAGCCGACAAAACAAAAGATCAGATCACTGTACGAATTGGATTCATCGTACTATCGGTTTCCACGTGTTCTTACTCATGTGATTAGCAGGAGTTTGTTTACACGTGTCCTTTTTTCCTTTTTTAAAAAACTGTAGTCTGTAGGTCACTTTTTGCATGCTTCTTGGCCTTTGAATTGCTACCAAATTCTATCTGGCCATACACACATTTAACGTGGCGTCCTCTCGTAAATATTGGGGAGAAATTAAAAAATAGTCGGATTTCAAAAGTTATCGAAATTTAGCCACTTTAAATTTAAGCGAAAATACTGTTCAAAATCCAGAAAAATACGCCCGCAAATTTCACGGGAGTTCCAGCATAAGTATGCTTGAACTCCCGTAAATTTTACGGGAGTTCCAGGATAACTATGCTGGAACTCCCGCAAATTTTACCGGAGTTCAAGCATAATTATGCTGGAACTCCCACAAATTTTACGGGAGTTCCAGCAAGTATAATTGTTCAGTATAATATACTGGAGTTTGGAGCACTGGTGCTCCAGCTTCCCGCAAATTTTACAGGAGTTAGCAAAGTATACCGGTCCAGCATAATATGCTGGAGTTCGTACACAAATGCACCA
Organism: Nicotiana glauca; assembly: GCA_026770625.1. Taxonomy (NCBI): domain Eukaryota; kingdom Viridiplantae; phylum Streptophyta; class Magnoliopsida; order Solanales; family Solanaceae; genus Nicotiana; species Nicotiana glauca. The sequence continues at coordinate 77,176 of MU664919.1, forward strand.
GAACTCCCGTATATTATACTGGGCTGGTCTCTGTTGCAGCAAAATAGTGGCTATTTTTCATTGACCTGGTAAACGCTGGCTATTTTTCATTGACCAGTGTGAAAACTGGCTATACCATGATATTTTAACAAATATTTTCTTTCGGTCCAAAATAAGTAATTTTTTTTTTGTGATTCAAAATAAATGAATTTTTTTAGATTTTAAGAATGCATTAATTATTTTTTTCCTATATTGCCCTTGGAGTAAATAGTATTGGAGTATGTGTTGTTGTCGCTACTGTATTAAAACACAAAATTAGAAAGACTGTTAGAAGAAAAACTGGAACAACTGTAAACTATAAGAAATATTTCGAGTCCACAATTTGCTTGTGCGTCCTTAAGGAATTTTAACCCCCTCACACGTTGCCAAGGTAATGGATTAAATCCTCCCAAGATGAAACGGAATAAACCTTCCTGCAACAGTAGCAATACAAACCGTAGGATACCAACGAACTCAAAGAACAGAGCAAAATCACACTTACGAATTTAGAAGAAATTCTGCGAAATAGAATGCATGATTTTTCAGAAGGAAAGAAGTTCTGTAATTTTTCAGTCAATGGAAAAAAAAGTCATGCCTCAGAATTTATATGCAATTATCGGAAGAGGTGTGATGTATGTTCAGGAAAAAGTGTCTGTTCATGAGGGAAAATTCCGTTAAGCAACATTCAGCAAAGGTTGGCTTAATTTCGTTAAGCAACGTTTAGCAAAGGCTTAATTCCGTTAATGAAATGACTCGCATTTAATTAATTAAATAAATTTTGTCCAAAAAATAATCTTATCGATCGTTTGACAAATCCAAATCCGAAGCCGAAGCCAAAGCCGAAGCCGAAGCCGAGCCGAGCCGAGCCGAGCCGAGCCGAGCGACGGCTACGGCGCGAGGGTTCATTCTCTTTAACTCCTTTTAAGAGCTCTAAGAAGTAATCCTATATATATACACACAAATGTAGTGGTCCCTCACCAATGAGGGACAAAGTTCATTTGACAAAGCTCACTTGATTCAAATTTTCAAATTTTCATTTCCCTCCATGTTATTTCCCACCAATTCCCAATTCACACTTCTAGTCTTTAAAGCCCAATGGCTTAAAGTCCAACAATCACCCACATGAATGGGAATGACTGTAACAAGAATGAACTTAGATGAAAGCTGTGTGATTTGCAAGTAAGGATTAATTGTATCTAGATAAGTAAGTTTCCTTTTGAACTTTCCGTAGTAAGTATATGTCGGATATACTCGGTAAATCGGTAGATTTGATATCTTTGAACTATCAAACTTTAGTGTATACCTAGACAACTATATGTCACACAACCGATCCTTGACCGTCTTTTGGTTCTCATTGTTGCGTTCGTTTCAGCCATGAACACCGCCTGGTTTCATAAGTGCGTAGAGAATTGGCCTTACAAAATTCTCATTGAAGCGACTTCCACTTCACACTTACATAGGTGATTCCTAAACGTGTAATCCTTTAGATCGACACTATTTGATAAATACCACATCAAACTTAGGTAATCATTAAAGAACGTGTAAAGTTCTATCCTTATTACTGAACATTGTCTTCATCACGAGAAGGGACCAAAGATTTTACTTTGACAATGTTGAACCGGTCAATCACAACTTTGTTTGAGCTCCTTGAGCCTAGATCTCGGAATATCCAAAATTCTAGGTAGAGTTACCACCATGTTGACTTGTCCTCGGCCATAGTCTCATTCCCTTAGATGATTTCTCAACTCTCTCTCTAGTTAAGTCTTTTGTAAGCGGATCCGCCAAATTATCCTTTGATCTTACATAATCAATAGTGATAATTTCACTAGAAAGTAGTTGTCTAACGGTGTTATTTCTTCATCGTATATGACGAGATTTTTCGTTATACATAACACTCCCTGGCCGTCCTATTGCAGCCTCACTATCGCAATGTATGCATATATGAGCCAAATATTTTGGCCAGAACGGAATGTCTTCTAAGAAATTTCGAAGCCATTCAGCTTCTTCACCGGCTTTATCCAAAGCTATAAACTCTGATTCTATTATAGAGCGAGCGATGCACGTCTATTTGGAAGACTTCCAAGATACTGCTCCTCCACCAACAGTAAAAACATATCCGCTTGTGGACTTTGTGTCTGTTGAGCCGGTTATCCAATTTGCATCACTATATCCTTCGATAACTACATGATATTTACTGTAGTGCAAAGCGTAGTCTTGGGTATATTTTAAATATCCTAGAACCCGTTTCATTGCCACCCAGTGATGTTTGCTGGGATTACTTATGAATCGACTAAATTTACTTAATAAAAAAGCTATATCAGGTCGTGTACAGTTCATGATGCACATTAAGCTTTCCAACACACGAGCATACTCCAATTGCGACGTGCTTTCACCTTTATTCTTTATAAGATGATGGTTTAAGTCAATTATAGTTCTTGCACTTCTAAATTCTAAGTGTTTAAATTTTTCAAGTACCATTTTCACGTAATATGATTGAGACAAAGCTAGACCCTAAAGAGTCCTCTGAATTTTAATTCCTAGAATTACATCGGCAACTCCTAATTCTTTCATATCAAACTTACTAGCAAGCATATGCTTAGTAGCTTGAATGTCGGCAATGTCTTTGCTCGTTATTATCATATCATCAACATATAAGCAAACAATGACTGTATTTGGAACGTTCTAAATGTAAACACATTTATTACATTCATTAATCTTAAAGCCATTTGACAACATTGTTTGGTCAAATTTCGCATGCCATTGCTTGGGTGCTTGTTTTAATCCATAAAGAGACTTAACAAGTCGACACACCTTCTTTTCTTTTTCCGGAAAGACAAACCCTTCAGGTTGGTTCATGTAAATTTCTTCCTCTAGATCACCATTTAAGAAGGTTATTTTTACATCCATTTGATGGATTTGAAGACCATACAAGGAGGCTAACGCTATTAGCATCTTAATGGATGTAATTCTTGTTACTAGCGAGTATGTGTCAAAATAGTCAAGACCTTCTCGCTGTCTAAATCCTTTGACAACAAGTCTTGCCTTCTATTTGTCAATAATACCATCGTCTTTCATTTTCTTCTTGAAAATCCATTTAGAATCCAATATTTTGTTACCTGGAGGAAGATTAACCAATTCCCAGGTATGGTTGCTCAATGTGGATTCTATTTCACTTTTGACAACTTCTTTCCAATACTGTACTTCTGAGGAAGACATTGCTTCCTTGAAGGTACGAGGCTCATTTTCTAGCAGGAAAATCAGAAAATCTGGACTGAATGAAGTAGATGTCCATTGACGTTTACTTCTTCTCGGATTTTCCTCATTAGGCATACCATCTATTATTTCCTCTCGAGGTCGTTTTGACTTTTGGTAGGTCAATTCACTTTCCTTTTTATACGGATAAATAGTTTCAAAGAATTCAGCATTATCTGATTCTATTATCGTATTAACGTGAATCTCAGGATTTTGTGATTTATGAACCAGAAAACGATATGCCTTGCTATTGGTTACATATCCAATAAATGCACAATCAACCGTTTTTGGACCTATCTTAACCCTTTTAGGTTTAGGAACTTGTACCTTAGCTAAACACCCCCACACTTTGAAGTATTTCAAGCTGGGCTTCCTTCCTTTCCATTTTTCATAAGGAATGGACTGTGTTTTACTATGAGGTACACGGTTGATTATTCGGTTAGTTGTAAGTATAGCTTCCCCCACAACCAGAACTTATCAACAACGCATTCATCATCTCTTTCAACGTTCGATTTTTCTCTCCGCAATTCCATTAGATTGTGGAGAGTAAGGGGCAGTTGTTTGGTGAATAATGCCATTTTCCAAACATATTTCTTCAAAAGGAGATTCATATTCACCACCCCTATCACTTCTAATCATTTTGATCTTTTTATTTAGTTGTGTTTCCACTTCACTCTTGTATTGATTGAAAGCATCAATTGCCTCATCTTTACTATTAAGTAAATAAATGTAGCAATATCTCGTGCTATCGTCAATAAAGTAATAAAATACTTTTTCCCACCGCGAGATAGTGTTGACTTCATGTCGCAAATGTCTGTGTGAATTAAGTCTAAAGGACTTGAATTCCTTTCAATTGACTTATAAGGATGCTTAGCATACTTTGATTCCACACATATTTGACATTTGAAATTAATGCAATCAAATTTTGGCCATACTTCTAAATTTATCATTTTCCGCAAGGTTTTGAAGTTGATGTGAACTAAGCGTGCATACCATAAAGTATTTGACTCAAGTAAGTAAGAAGAAGCATTAACTTTATTAATAGGAACTGCTATTATATTTAGCTTAAAAAGGCCCTCATTCAGGTAACCTTTTTCTACATACACATCATTCTTACTTAATACAACACTATTAGAAAAAAAAATGCATTTGAATCCATTCTTGACAAGAAATGAGGTAGACACAAGATTCTTGCAAATTTCTGGAACATGGAGAACTTGGTTTAGAGTCACAATTTTTTCCGACGTCATTTTCAATGCAATCTTGCCAACTCCTTCAATTTTGGATGTAGACGAATTTTCCATGAACATTGTCTCGTCGGGTCTTGCGGGGCATAGGAAGAAAATAACTCCTTGTTAGCACAAACATGGCGAGTGGCCCCAAAATCAATCCACCATTCTTTAGGATTTCCTACCAAGTTGCATTCAGACAACATGACACGCAAGTCCTCCATTTCTTCAGCATTTTCAACCATGTTATCTTGATTCTTCTTCTTCTTTTTATCATTCATTGGTGCACGACAATCCACGTCTTTATGCTCAGATTTTCCACAGTTGTGGCAATTACCCTTGAACTTTTTCTTGCTTGGGTAATTTTTTGGTCCAGAAGCCTTCTTTCTCTTCTTATTTTGTGGCGCCTCCTCAACAATGTTAGCCCTTATTATTGTCTAGTTTCCACGTGGCTTCTTTCCAGCATTTTTGTTGTCTTCTTCTATCCTCAAACGAATAATCAAGTCTTCAAGTGTCATCTCCTTCCGCTTGTATTTTAGATAGTTCTTAAAGTCCTTCCACAACGGAGGTAACTTCTCAATGAAAGCGGCGACTTGAAAGGCCTCATTTAGGACCATACCTTCAATAATAAATTTATAATTAATAACAAGATAAATCTTATTAATAAAATTATTGATTCGGGTCATACCTTTAGCAAGGAAGTCATGCACAATGACTTGTAATTCTTGGACTTGAATTATGACCGACCTAGTGTCAATCATCTTGAAATCCAAAAATCTTGCAGCCACAAACTTCTTAAGTCCGACATCCTCAGTCTTGTACTTTTTCTCAAGCGCATTCCATAACGTTTTAGAAGTTTCCATGATACTATAGACATTGTACAAACTATCTTCCAAACAACTCAAAATGTAGTTTTTGCACAAGAAATCAGAATATTTCCATGCTTCAGTTACAACAAATCATTCGTCATTCGGGGTGTCTTCAGCCAGGACCGGAGGATCCTCCTTGATGAATCGCTGCAAACTCAACGTAGTAATATAGAAGAGCATCTTCATTTGGCAACGTTTGAAGTCGATACCGAAAAAAATTTCGGATTTTTCTGCTGGTGCCATAGCATGAGCAGGATTTGAACGGCTTGACGAGGCAGCAACATTCATAACAGTAGCACCCTTTCTCGCAATATTTCCATTAGTTTGGTTTTCATTTGTCATGTTTCTGTAGAGTTGGAAACAAAACATAACTTTGTTAAATCAATGAAGTTTTGATATCTTCAAACTGAATACCAAACCAAATATACAATACGTAGCAATGGTGAAGTTTTTGTATACTTCAAAGCCGTACGTTTATTATTCCCATAACAATTACTGGAGTAGAAAGCACGAAGGCTTTAGTCTCCAAACTAGTATATAAAATATAGATAACAGGTTAATATATATTTCTACACAGAAACGTTAGATAAAAAATAAAATTAGAAAGACTATTAGAAGAAAAACTGGAACAACTGTAACTATAAGAAATATTTCGAGTCCACAATTTGCTTGTGCGTCCTTGAGGAATTTTAACCCCTTTACACGTTGCCAAAGTAATGGATTAAATCCTCCCAGGATGAAATGGAATAAACCTTCCTGCAACAGTGGCAATACAAACTACAGGATACCAACAAACTCAAAGAACGAAGCAAAATCACACTTACGAATTTAGAAGAGATTCTGCGAAATAGAATGCAGGATTTTTCAGAAGGAAAGAAGTTCTGTAATTTTTCAATCAATGGAAAAAAAAGCCATGCCTCATAACTTATAGGCAATTATCAAAAGAGGTGTGATGTCTGTTTATGGAAAAATATTTGTTCATGAGGGAAAATTCCGTTAAGCAACGTTCAGCAAAGGCTTGGCTTAATTCCGTTAAGCAACGTACAACAAAGGCTTAATTCCGTTAATGGAATGACTGGCATTTAATTAGTTATTAAATAAATTTATCCAAAAAATAATCTTATCGATCGTTTGACAAATCCAAAGCCGAAGCCGAAGCCGAAGCCGAAGCTGAAGGCGAGCGAGCGACGACGACGACGCGAGGGTTCATTCTCTTCAACTCTTTTTAAGAGCTCTAAGAAGTGATCCTATATATATACATACAAATGTAGTTGTCTCTCACCAATGAGGGACAAAGTTTATTTGACAAAGCTCACTTGATTCAAATTTTCCAAATTTTCATTTTCCTCCATTTTATTTTTCACCAATTCACAATTCACACTTCTAGTCTTTAAAGTCCAATGGCTTAAAGTCCAACATGTGTTAGAAGTGTTTATGTGAAGAGATAGCAAATGTTAATATGGTTAATTCTATTATTAATTAATGTTAAAAGGTGGATTTCTTAATATGTATGAAAACAGCTAAAAAATTATTTATTTTGGACCGGAGAAAGTATTATTCACTCCTGTCCATAATAAATGACTAATTTATTTTGGATACATCCATTAAAAAAAATATTAAATTCTAGGCGAAGATAGTTCGTGTGACTAAATTATCCTTCATTATCTGTTGCACCATAGTTATAGTAGCACTTACTTCTTCTCAAATGTGAGAAATAAATATCTTTTTAAGGATAAGTACATAAGAATAATTTTGGGAATATAAATTGAAAATTTTCTTGATTATATAAATGAATACTTATTTTGGACCAAAATAAAAAATCAAATTGGTCACTTATCGTGGACCAGATGGCATATCCATTGTGCCCCAATTTATGCTACCGTATTCAAATTTCGAGAGTTAAATACTTTATTATTTTTTTAAATATTTTAAATTATTAATTATGATAATTTATAATATTTTATGTAATATTTAAATATATAGATTTTATTTCAAAAAATTTAAAAATTATATTAAAATAATATACGATCAAAATTAATAAATTGGAACATCAAAAAGTAGAAGAGTTACATTGAGACATATAAAAAAATATTATTGTGACAAGGCCGGCTGAATTTATAGCTCAACAGGCACTAGTATTTAATATCATTCAATTTCAATTCACTCTTGCACCTTACATTATGACATCTAATCGTTCATTCATTATCAAATTAAGATAACATAAGCAATATATTCCAGTTACTTCACTTGCATATTTTTTCTTTAACTTTAACGATTAGAATAATTTTATCATACATTCATTTATGATGTTCCCTCCATTTACAAAGGACCAAAACAGAAATTAAGATATTTCTCTTATTAGAATATTTTATCGTATCTGGTTCAAAAATAACTACTTAATAAGCAAGACAAGACCCGGGTAAAAATGAAACTACAAATTAATAAGAAGGATTTGTGTTTAAATAAATTGGATCATTTTTTATAACTTGGAATTCGTCAATGACAAATATTTTTCCGGGCCTAATTCTTAATAATTACTATTTCAATATCTTTATACTTTTGACTTCGATTCATCTCGCACGAAAAATCATACTTTTGATCGACTCATCTTGTACAGAAAATGCAAGATTATAACAAAAAATGAAGATTTTTTTTTACGGTTAACTGTGGAAAAAACACATCATGTTACGAAATATTATCCAAAGAATCATTTCAAATTAAAGGTGTATCGGCCAAAAATCTGACCATCACGATCAAATTGTCTGGCATCCCGCTTCAATAATTAGGCGGTGAAAATCGACAGGATCCACTTCATATCTCTTCCAAGACACCCGACAAATCGGGAAAGTAAAGCACGACGTGAATACGTCAGTAACGAAAAAGCATCGAGCCAAACAACGGAAAAAGTGACTGTTAGCGTCACTGTGTTAAAAATAAACTGTTAGAAAATAAAGAAAGGTAGAAGAATAAGAAATTTCCGAGTCCACAATTTCCTTGTGTGTCCTTAAGAAATTTTAACCCCCTCACACGTTGCCAAGGTAATGGATTAAATCCTCCCAGGATAAAACGGAATAAACCTTCCTGCAACAGTGGCAATACAAACTGCAGGATTCCAATGAACTCAAAAACGGAGCAAAATCATACTTACGAATTTGAG
>MU664919.1:89436-145435 GCA_026770625.1 Nicotiana glauca
TAATGGATTAAATCCTCCCAGGATAAAACGGAATAAACCTTCCTGCAACAGTGGCAATACAAACTACAGGATTCCAACGAACTCAAAAGTGGAGCAAAATCACACTTACGAATTTGAGAGAGAGATATTGCGAAGTAGGATGCAATATATTCAGAAAGATAGGAGTTCTGGAGTGTATTTCGTGTGTAAAATATGCGGCCTTGCCTCACAATTTATAGGCAAATATCAGAAGAGGTGTCTTTGAAAATGTGCCTTTTCAGAAAATACGTGGAGCCTTTCTGAATCTCACTGCCGCGGTTCTACCGCAATCGCAGCAGAACCGCGACCAGCGAGGTTCTCTGAAATTTCACAGAGTTCTAGCGTACTTTCAGCAGTGATTTGGTATTTAATTAATTATTGAATAATTAAATAAATTTTGTACAAAAGATAATCTTATCGATCGATCATTTGACAAATCCAAATCCAAATCCAAATCCAAAGCCAAAGCCGAAGCCGAGCCGAGCGAGCGACGACGACGGCGCGAGGGTTCATTCTCTTCAACTCCTTTTAAGAGCTTTAAGAAGTGATTCTATATATATAAGCACACAAATGTGGTTGTCCCTCACCAATGAGGGACAAAGTGCAAGACAAAATTCACTTCTTCAAATTTTCATTTACCCTCTATTTTATTTTTCTCCATTTCCAATTCACACTTCTTCTACTTTAAAGCCAAATGGCTTAAAGTCTCCAACAGTGACTTCAACTATATATAGTCAAGAAAGGTCCTCAAGAAGAAAGGAAAAAAACTCTCTTTTCTCTTTGTATCTTCAAAAAATAGGGAAGAAATCCAAAGGAATATCTGTAAACCTATTTTCTCATCAATTTGTAAGAAAGACCATTGAATATAAAGAAGATCTATCATGCCTGTTTCATCTGATATATTAATTTAATGTTTCAATCCGAAAATAATTAATTTGACTAAGATTTACCCCTTCTTCTTTCGATTGATTTGTTCAAATAGAATCTTATATCTTTTGAGTCAAACAATTTGGTGCCGTCTATGGGGATTTCTTAGTGAAGATTTTCCTAGTTTCTCCCGAATCGAGACACAAAAAAATGCAATCACTCCTCAAAAGAAGCATGGAGGTAAAACCCAGTCCGTATGAAACACGAGAGCAGCATAGGGAAGGAAGAAGAGCCGAACAGGATAGCCGGGCTCAGAAATCTTCATCCCATCAGCTATTGATATACTAAACAAAACAAACATTGTCACCAACCTGCATTCTCCCACCGAACCAATGGACCGGAACAAAAAGTATCACATCCTCACCTCCCACTCTGCCCATGCAAGCACATAAGCCTTGTGCGGATGAACGCGCACAAGAAAATCTCGATTGAAGGGCACAATAGCTTCAAGACAACTGAAATACCCTTGCCGGCGAACGACAGAAGACAAGCAAGAAAATGATAAGGCATACACTGCACGCACCTGGAAAGAAAACATTGACACCTCGTATTCACCAGCTTCGCATCATCCGACACGAGCAATATGAAATGGACCGAGATTCCCGCGAAAGATGCCTAGCTCTCCGAGATCCAGAACGATGATAGGCTGCTATTTTGATAAGTTCGAAATAAAATCCTTTAAGGCTAAGGGCCTTCGCCAAATAAAAAGAGCAGTTCGATCTCGATCGAATGATGATGGGCTGCTATTTCGATAAGTTCGAAATAACACCCTTTAAGGCTAAGGGGCTTCTCCAAATAAAAAGAAGAGTTTGACCTCGATCGAACAACGACGGGCTTCTATTTCGATAAGTTCGGAATAACACCCTTTAAGGCTAAGGGCCTTCGCCAAATAAAAAGAAGAGTATGATCTCAATCGAATAACGACGGGCTGCTATTTCGATAAGTTCGAAATAGCATCCTTTAAGGCAAAGGGCCTTCGCCAAATAAAAAGAAGAGCTCTACCTTAATCGAACAACGACAGGTTGCTATTTCGATAAGTTTGAAATAATATTCGCCAAATAAAAAGAAGAGTTCGACCTCGATCGAACGATGACGCGCTGCTATTTCGATAAGTTCGAAATAACACCCTTTAAGGCTAAGGGCCTTCGCCAAATAAAAAAAAAAGGAGTTCGACCTCGATCGAACGACGACGGGCTGCTATTTCGATAAGTTTAAAATAACACCCTTTAAGGCTAAGGGCCTTCGCCAAATAAAAAGAAGCGTTCAACCTCGATCGAACAACGACGAGATAATATTTTGATAAGTTCGAAATAATACCCTTTAAGGCTAAGGGCCTTTGCCAAATAAAAAGAAGAGTTCGAACTCGATCGAATGACGACGGGATGATATTTTGATAAGTTCGAAATAACACCCTTTAAGTCTAAGGGCCTTCGCCAAATAAAAATAAGAGTTCGATCTCGATCGAACGATGACGCGTTGCTATTTCAATAAGTTCGAAATAACACACTTTAAGGCTAAGGGCCTTCGCCAAATAAAAATAAGAGTTCGACCTTGATTGAACTACGACACGCTGCTATTTCGATAAGTTCGAAATAATACCCTTTAAGGCTAAGGGCCTTTGCCAAATAAAAAGAGGAGTTCAACCTCGATCGAACTACGACGGGCTGCTATTTCGATAAGTTCGAAATAACACTCTTTAAGGCTAAGGGCTTTCGCCAAATAAAAAGAAGAGTTCGATCTCGATCGAACGTTGACGGGTTGCTATTTTGATAAGTTTGAAATAACATCCTTTAAGGCTAAGGGCCTTCGCCAAATAAAAAGAAGACTTTGATCTCGATCGAATGACGGCGGCTGCTATTTCGATAAGTTTGAAATAACATCATTTAAGGCTAAAGGCCTTCGCCAAAAAAAAAAAGAAGAGTTCGACCTCGATCGAATGATGACGGGCTGCTATTTCGATAAGTTCGAAATAACACCCTTTAAGGCTAAGGGCCTTCGCCAAATAAAAAGAGGAGTTCGATCTCGATCGAACGACGACGAGCTTCTATTTCGATAAGTTCGAAATAACACCCTTTAAGGCTAAGGGCCTTTTCCAAATAGAAAGAAGCGTTCGACTCGATCGAACAAGTTTGAAATAACATCGTTTAAGGCTAAAGGCCTTCGCCAAATTAAAAGAAGAGTTCGACCTCGATCGAACGATGACGGGCTGCTATTTTGGTAGGTTAAAAATAACACCCTTTAAGTCTTTGAGCCTTCACCAAATAAAAAGAGGAGTTCGACCTCGATTTAACGATGATGGGCTGCTATTTCGATAAGTTCGAAATAACATCCTGTAAGGCTAAGGGCCTTCGCCAAATAAAAAGAAGAGTTCGACCTCGATCGAACGACGACGTGCTGCTATTTCGATAAGTTCGAAATAGCATCCTTTAAGGCTAAAGGCCTTCGCCAAATAAAAAAAAGAGTTCAACCTAGATCGAATGACGACGGGTTGCTATTTTGATAAGTTCAAAATAACACCCTTTAAGGCTTCGGGCCTTCGCTAAATAAAAAGAGGAGTTCGACCTCGATCGAACGACGGTGGCTGCTATTTCGATAAGTTTGGAATAACACCTTTTAAGGATAAGGGCCTTTGCTAAATAAAAAGAAGAGTTCGACCTCGATCGAACGTTGCCGGGATGCTATTTCGATAAGTTCGAAATAACACCCTATAAGGCTAAGGGCCTTCTCCAAATAGTAAGAAGATTTCGACCTTAATCGAACGACGACGGGCTGTTGTTTCGATAAGTTCGAAATAACATCCTTTAAGGCTAAAGGCCTTCGCCAAATTAAAAGACGAGGTCGATCTTGATCGAATGATGACGGGTTGACATTTCGATAAGATTAAAGTAACACCCCTGAAGGTTGACAACCACTGAAATAACAGAAAGACTGGGACTCAACATATGAGCCTCAGTCTTACACAAACCGCGAACAAGCAAAATTAAAAGTGAAGTACAAGGCCAACAACGGAGAAAAGTACTTTTAATTTATGCAAAGTCACAATGCGGGCTACCACCGCTTTTATACGGACCAGGCCAACCGAAAAAAGAAGAAGAAGCGAACAAACCAACAATAGTCAAGAAATTAAAAGAAAATACAAAAAAAACCAGAGGGCAACGTCCTGCATTCGTCTTCGTCACCGACGTCACCATCATCACTATCATTACCAAAAGAACCCCCATCGCCGTTATCGGCATCTCCATCCACTTTGGGCATCGCTGCATTGTACCTATAGTTTGAGCAAGCCTCTCGAGCCTTCGCTCGCACTTCTTCATAAGCCACCTCAGCCTCGATGCCCGCCTCCCATATATTCTTGAAAATATCCTGTTGAGCTTCAGCGTAAACCCAGAGCTCGTGCATCTGGCGAGGAATGGCTGTGGAAGACGACTCGACCTGAGCCTGTAATTGCTCATTTTCTGACTCCAAGGTTGGTACCCGATCTCTTAGAACTGATGCCTCATAATCAATTACGCCTATGCGCTCCTCAAGCCTTGCCTCCCTAAGGGTAGCCGTCGCTCTCTCTGATTCCTGTTTAGAATGAAGTACGCGGATAGTATTTTCCAGGTCCGTCGCCGTCGCCAAAGCCTCAGATCAGGCCCTCTCAATGTTCTCCAATCCAGCGACTTTCCTCTCCATTGCAGCCAATTTTCTCATCCATTCCACGCTCATCATCTCGACCTTGACCAAGTTCTGGTCCATCTCCGACTGCATCGACCTCAACTTGCCCTGCAAGTGCTCGCACTCTGCAGTAATCCCCTTTCCGAACTCGAGCTGTTCATCCTTAATGCGAAGTTGCTCCTCGAGTTCGCTCTTGCTGCGAGTGGTTTGCATCAATTCCTGGTCCTTTTTCTACAACTCCTCACCAAGAGCCCGATTGCGGGGGTCCATTCTCAGCCGCTCATGTATCTCGCGGCACCTAGCCACGGTAATGACAGTATTTTTCCAACATCTTCAGGAAGACTCTCGCCCGGATGTTGGCCCTGCGAATGCTTTCGACTTCCACCATGTACACCTGGAAAATACAAAGCCGGAATTAAATAGATATTTTCGAAAAGAGCAAAAGCATAAAGCGAAAACAAAACGTAACATACCCTTAAGCCCATGACGGCCACCTCGTCCCTCAACTCAGCATCAGGAACATCCCGAAGGGACTCATTCTCAGATTCGGAGCATAACAAGCTGAATTATGGTACCAACTCTTCCCCTTTCGCCAAAAGATAAACACCGGAAGGGATCTGAAGGATACGGGCCGAGCCCCCTTCATTAACCACCGACCGAGTAAGACCCTCCTCGAACATCCTGACATCATTGCGGTCCAAGTCCGAATCGGACTCGTAGTCATCAACCACCACACCTTTTCCCCTCTCTACTATTGAAGAGGAGGCACAACCCACCGCAGAAGATGAAGGCGCGTTTGAGGTTACAACGGTGGCTGTAGAAGTCTTGTTCTCTACCACGATAAGATGTTGATCATCAATAGCGATAGGGACTTCCGATTGAGCCGTAACGACTGTAGGAGTTTCCAATTGATGATTACCGAGACCATCAACTCCAACGGATTGCTCTGTCCCTATAGGAGGAGCCAGTATAACACCATCTCCGGATCCTGTTGGGGGAGAGTCGTCCAGATGAATCATTGTCGGGGCCGCCCTTTTAAATTCTACTCTCCGTCTCTTCGATGACACCGCTTTCTCTCCAGTAGACAGCGATTCGTCCATTGGGCGAACGGCATTAGTCGGGACCTTATCCCGTGAAGTAGCCCTCACCGGAGTAACTAAGGACGTAGGCTCAACAGAAGCAGCCCTCGAGGATGGTCATGCTGTGGACACTAATATAGGGCGAGCAGATGCGGCCGGTTGGTGGAAGGCCAACTGAGGGGGCCTTGCTCACCGCACCCTCCCTAGAAACGACGCACGGCACATTAGAGACTAAACAAAAAAAGGGATGAAGAGAACAGTACATGAAGGCATTGTCTCACCTGTAATGGGCCTGCGCCCGAACCTCTCATGGAAGGTCGACCATGTGCGAATTCCCACTATGTGGGGAAGAATGGCCTCCACCCATTCACGAATCCCTTCGACAGATGGCGAAGGCAATCTCTCAACTGTAAAGATGAGACAGTTTAGTACTCTTGGAAAACGGTCGAACATTTCACTAACTAAAGAAGCAAACTTACATGGGAAGTTCCATCTCTCGGGAAACCCTATTGGATCTTACACAAGATGTTCGGTCCGCATATAAAAGGAGTTCTCATAAAAACGACGATTGGTACGGTCGTCCATCTTGACCACTAGACCCCTAGACCCCCGAGGACATATATGAATCATCGAACCACGAATCAATTGAGGAGTAAAAATGTTGAGAATGTGGTTCAAGGTGACCTCACGACCGGCAAGCTCCGCGTACTTGAGCAGCATAATAAACAACTTGTACAAATAAGGTGAAAGCTATGTGGGGCTCACTTCGTAGAAACGGCAAAAATATACCACCAACATAGGAAGATGGAGGGTGTACCCTACAATGAAAGGGTAGGTGTAGAACACGCAGTACCCGAGATGATCGAATTGAACTAGGTTGTCCCTCTCCACCGGCCGCATATCGACATAACCGGGGATTCTCCACCTTTCTTTCAGTTCTGCAACCCCCCTTCATTTACAACAGAACGAACAGATTTCGGCTCCACTCCACCGCCTATGCTAAAGTCGATCACCTCCTTCCCCGGGCGAGGCAAGATCTCTATCACTGAAGGAACTTCCTCATCCTCCACCACATCCGCCCCTCCGGTGACTTGAACAGAACTCTCTGGCAACGAATTAACGGTGGGGATGTTGTCTTGAAGAGGAACCAGCCATTCTTCCCAGCAAAGAGCACTCTAAAGGAAGTGATAAGAAGAAAAAGTGAAAATTTTCGACGAGCGAGAAGATAAGCACAAATTTGAGATATTAGTAAAAGCAATGTCTGAAGAATTCCCTCAAGCGAAAGGTAAAGTGAATCCATCAAATGATAAGTCTCATATATTTATAAGAGACATAAATTCCCTGAGCACGAAACCCAAGAGTCTCCATTCGAATCCAATAGGACACGAAACATTTCAATCTCTCAAAAACGTGTGTCATAATGATGGTAACCACAAACCAGCGCTTCAGCTCCAATCGACATCTTGATTCCGAAACAGTCGCAACATTCCACGAGGATTGAAAAAACACTCTTATTTTGCCTTTAGCCCACAAAACATGGCTAAGGACTAAAGGGTTGCGAGTTAGATTTCTCTCGACTGCGTAATGAACATGATCCGTTTGTCGAGTCTGACATGGGACGATCCCGATAGATGGAGGAACTAGCTGTATCGATCAAAATCTAACCATCACAACCAAACTGCCTGGTATCCCGCTTCGATAACCAAGCGGTGAAAATCGACAGGGCCCATTCCATTTCTCTTCCGAGACACCCGACAAATCGGGAAAGGCAACGCCTAAAAGCACAACGTGGATACGTCGGTAACGAAAAAGCATTGAGTCAAGCAACGGAAAAAGCGACTTCAACTATATATTGTCAAGAAAGGTCCTCAGGAAAAAAGGAAGAAAGGAAAAAGCTCTCTTTTCTCTTTGTATCTTCAAAAAAGGGAAGAAATTCAAAGGAATATCTGTAAACCTATCTGATCATCAATTTATGAGAAAGACCCTGAATATCAAGAAGATCTATCATGCTTGTTTCATCTGATATCTTATTGTTGTCATTTAATGTTTCGATCCGGAAATAATTATATTTGGCTAAGATTTATCCTTTCTTCTTTCGATTGATTTGTTCAAATAGATTCTTATATCTTTTGAGTCAAACAAAAGGAACAATTGAAAGAATAATATTCGTGGTTATTCCGTCAGTGCTTTATGTGAGGAAAAAAATTGTGGTATATATTTTGAGTTTTTCTCGTATGGGAGCTTTAGGCCATCAAAATCAGAATTCACCGTCCATTAAAGTATCCCAAAGGAAAACACTAAAAAGGAGGAAATTTAGAAAACCAAAGGAAAAAAAAAGAAAGAAATAGCAGAAACTTACTTGTATCATATATTTACATGATATCATATTAGTTTATCACCGTTAAATTATAAGTGAAGTGAAAAATATACAGTCAAATATCTCTATAATAGCTTTGTTTGTTTTGAAATTTTTTGGCTACTATAGTGAAGTGGTGTTATAAAGGACATATATTATAACAATTAGTATAATACTCGGTTGCAAGAATAACTCAACTTTTATAATGAATAGCTATTATTTAAAGATGTTGGACCTCTTTTATAATGAATAGCTATTATATAAGGATGTTGGACCTCTTTTATAATGAATAACTATTATATAAGAATATTTTTATAGAAAAGTATGAATATATCAAACAACCGATGTTTAGTGAGGGAAGTCCTTATACAAATGTATGTCATGCAATTATCGAATTGGTATATATACACGTAAATTTTATCAAAAGAACTCTGGGAAGTAAGAACTATGAAGGTAAAAGTAACATCCTATATAGTGATTAGTGAGAGGTTGTCAATGTAAATGGAGATTCGGAAAATCTCTTAGAACGCTGACATATAAGAGAGAGGGATGGAGGACTTAAGTGATTTGTCATCATTTTCACTCTTTTACTGTTTCAATTCCCGTGCTTTTCCAAGTAAGAAAAAAAATACATAGCTTTACTTGTATAAGACGGCAAAGAAAGTCTACCTAGACTTGCCCTAAATTCTTGTTCTAAGAAATTGATGGAAATTGAAATTTAAATCCATCAATCAACATGTATAGTTTAAAATTGGTTTATATTAAATGCTCGAATAATTACATGGTACGTAAAATAGGAGGCATACGGAAGATGAAACGAGTGGAAATCAAGACCGAGGACAACAACTTTAGTTGGTATCAGGTTGATCCCGAAGGGAACGCATTCAATGGAAGCAAACGAATATTTGTCATCGCATGACATTTAATGAAGAATATTCCTCAGTATTAAGTGTGTATGAGTTGCAAAGAATTTTGGCATTGATGTCGTCCCGTTACACAATCATCAATAGCCTCCATTATTGTCATATAATAGGGTTGATACTAGGATCTAGTTCCCTAGGTATAACTATAAAAATGGTATTGAACAACCATTGTAACGCACGAAATCTCTAACAAAACATATGCTACATTTTATTATCAAGCTGAATAATATAACTTTATCTTTTGTTTAGTTCTATTCTTGTCGCTATGTTTGGAAGCCTTACTCCTGGAACCAGGCTTGCTATTTCTTTCAATTTCAACGCTAAGTATTAGCTTATATTTCATTTAATTTATTTATCATTTTCGGATCAAATTAGTTCACTTATCTATAAACCACGTAACAAATTTAATTGTATTGTTTTACGAGTAAATAGTTTGGCACGCAACCTGGGGCTTAGACAACTGCGTAATTTAGTTGATCCTTGCATCCATTACTAGCTTGTTTGATTTTTTGTTTCATAGCAAAAATTAAAAAAAATTGCAGCTAATGATGTCAATATCACGCACAACATTGAGGCACACAAAAATCTGCCTCAAGATGAGGATCCAATCAGTGACACTCTCAATGATGGGGACGTAGCAACTCTGGTCCATGGCAGACAATATCCCCGACATGCGTGGGAGAAGACTCCCGATGACACTGAGGACGAGCACGTTGTGAAAACTAGAAGGATCTTGAGAGAGCAACAAAAGACTATCATGGGACATCTCTCAAGATAAGACCAGGTCATGACAGAGCTAAAGCAGGCATAGTCAGGCGCTTCGAACAACACGAATGGAAGAGGCCTTGTTCCTCCCAGCACTCCCGCAAATCAAACAGCTCAAAGAGTTGATAAAAACACCTTGAAGGGTGAGGTCAGCTTCAAAGGAGCCGGTGGAATCGGCAACAGATCTGGTAACGACAACGACAATGATACTTTTAAAATTGAACTCATAAGATTCATAAGGGAAATGAACGAACGGATGGATCAGAATGCAAAAGAGTTCCACGCTCGAATGTACCAGATTCCTGGCGCACCCCTAGTGTTGAAGGGCCTGGACTTGAAGAAGTACACGTAATTCCTGTTCAAATCGAGTGCATTACCAGAGTTGACTCCGAAACGGTTCAAAATGCTGGACGTACCAAAGTATGATAGGATTTCAGAACCTCGGGAGCATATCACAACTTATACAATGGTGGTGAAAGGAAACGACTTGTCCCAACATGAGTTGAATTGGTCCTGCTGAAGAAATTCGGAGAAACCCTTATGAAAGGAGCCTTGACATGGTATTCGCTTCTACCAAAACATTCAATTGATTCTTTTGAAATGATCGCAGATTCTTTCATCAAGGCCCAAGCTAGGGCCAGGAGCCACATGGGCGGATAATTATAACAGTTATGAATCAAAGACAAGGATGAAGATGATCAGCTTGGGTTCTCGACATCAACCAAGGGTCGGGAACGAGAAAAGAATAGGGATAAATCTAAATATGATTTTGATGCGAATCGATCGGCGATCATCTAAATGATGATTCTTGCCCCTACAAGAGGGGAAAAGGATGCAGTAGAAAATTTAGATTAGTTGATAGGTTTTCCCTCGACAGAAGAACTAACCGCAGCCGGAACAACATGTCTTTGCAGGACAAAGAGGTTTCGGGCTCCCGGGATTCCGTTATCCCAGGCTGTCAGGGTATAATTTCAATGTTAGCATAGTGGAGCCGATATCGGTGATTAGAAACAATAGGGAAGAGGTGGCAATGCTGCTGAAGAATGACCACCTCAGGGAATTCTTAAGTGACCAGGCCAAGAACAATTATGGTCGCAGATGAAACAACGCAGAGCCCTCGAAGATTGGGGAAAACCCTCATCGACTAACTATCAACATAATTTTTAGGGGGAACAAGATCAACGGTGTAACTTTATCGATAGCCAAGAAGACAAAGGTATTAATGACCTATAGCAAGAGACTCCAGGAAGTCGCTGAAGACGACATCACCTTGACAAAAGAAAACGTTGATGGACTTCTTCTGCCGCACAACTATTCCCTCGTAATTTCTCTTAATATTCTAGATTTCAAGAGTAAATGTGTTTTGGTTGACCTAGGAAGTTCATCCAACGTCATCTAATGGAGAGTTCTAGAACAAGCCAAGCTAACTGGAAGCATCATTCCGGCAAGAAAGCTCATTACCGGATTCAACTTAGCAAGTCAGACAACCCGAGAGGAGATCTTGGTGCCTATGAATACCGAAGGGGTCATGAAGACCACTTTGTTTGAAGTGGTGGACGACGACATGGGCTATAACATAATTCTTGACAAACCATGGCTACATGAGATGAAGGTCGTATTATCAATATGTCACCAACTACTGAAATTCTCGACTCCGGAGGAAATCAAAGAAATAAGAGGAGATCAACCGACAGTAAGGGAAATGAATGCGGTATCAGTTTCCAGTAGCAAAGGGAAGGAACTCAACATATAGTAATTACAGGAACCTACGCCTGCTCCCGAACCAAGCGAAGATGACAAAGGGGAGGAGTCATCAAAATTCCTCCAGGTACCAAGATACTTTCAGGTACCGGAAGAAACAGACATGACCAAGTCCACAATAGAAGAACTCGAACAAGTGGCTTAGTTCGAAAAATTCTTGGAGAGAAAATTTCACATGGGGATATGACTCAACCCCGAGCTCAGGTTAGTTATTGATTTTCTTAAAAGTAAAGTTGATTGTTTTGCATGGTCGCATGCGGATATGACAAGTATCTCGCTAGAGGTGGACGTTAAAGCAGGGACCCAAGCATCCCACCGGTAAGGAAGAAGAATCTCCCAATAGTTGAGGTCAAAAACAATTTTGTTAAAAAAGAGGTAACTCGGTAGCTTGACATCGGTTCAATCCGAGAGGTAAAGTATCCCGACTGGCTAGCTAATATAGTTGAGTTCTAAAAAAGAATAATAAATTTTGAATATGCGTAGATTATAAAGACTTCAATAAGGCGTGCCAAAAAGACTTTCCATTACCAAATATTGATCAAATGATTGATGCAACGACCGGACACGAGTTTATGAGTTTCTTCGATGCTTATTTTGGGTACAATCAAATTAAGATAAACTTGGAGGATCACGGAAAAACTTCGTTCTTAACAAACATTGGCACATATTGTTACAATGTGACGCCCTTTGGGCTTAAAACGCCGAAGCCACTTATCAAAGGTTCGTGAACAAGATGTTTGAAAAACAAATAGGTAAAACAATAGAGGTATACATAGATGATATGCTGGTCAAGTATTTAAATGTAGGTGACCATTTAAAATACCTCGAAGAAACCTTCAATATCCTAAGGAAGCACAACATGAAGCTCAACCCCGAAAAATGCGCGTTCGTAGTTAGCTCCGGTAAATTCTTGGGTTTTCTGGTGTCACAAAGAGGGTTCGAGGTAAATCCCGATAAGATCAAAGATATCACGGACATCCCAGACCACCTGAAAAGCGTGAAAGAGGTTCAAAGGCTAACCAGAAGTTTGGCCACTCTAAGTAGGCTCATTTCTCGGTCTTTGAAAAAATATAATCACTTCTTCTCACTTTTGAAGAAGAAGAACAACTTTGAATGGACTCCAGAATGCCAACAGGTCTTGAAAGACCTGAAACGTTATCTATCAAGCCCTACGCTAGCATCAAAATCGGAGGAAGATGAACAATTGCTGATATACTTAGCGGTCTCGGAGGTAGCAGTAAGTGTCGTTTTAGTCTGGGAGGACGAAGGTACAAAATCCTCTGTCTATTATGTTAGCAAAAAATTTTTGGGTGCGGAAACGCGTTATGTGCACCTCGAAATATTGGCCTTAGCTGTCCAAGCCGCCTCTTAAAAGCTTAGGCCTTATTTTCAGTGTCATCCATAGGCGGACTCAGAATTTAGAGGTGACGGGAGCACTATTATTTTTTGTCATAATCATGATTCATGCAAATTATTAGCTACAAAGTTTGACGTGCAACTCTCTTAAGTCTTTGATGATTATGATAAGTTCTAAGCTTCAATTTTTAATATAGAGAAGAGTTTGGTATTTTTTGAGGGAGAGGTTTAATCCTAAGAAAGGGGGTTTTGGGCGAAAACTAAAGAAAAAAATAAAAAGAGGACATGAAACTAAAGGAAAAAAGCCAAAAAAAGAAATTTGGGCTTATAGATCCTTCAAGTAATAAAATCGAAGTAACTATTGGAGTTGCGAATCGAACCCCAGTCATCCATGCATAAGAGCAACAATAAGTTGCAGATGCGACCAATGGCCCACACTGGCTTTTGAGACTGAGGGTGCCTAATAAAATATATAACCGTTTCTCAAGGTATACAACCCATATATACATATAGATATAGGTTTTTTTCCGAGATTAACGGGTGCCGGTGACCCCTCTACCTTCCACGTGGGTCCGCCCCTGGTGTCATCCCTTAACCATTGTGACAATTTTCCCCCTACAGAATGTCCTTCACAAACTCGGGTTGGCTGGCCAAATGGGCAATCAAAATTACTAAATTTGATATTGAGTATAAGACTAGGACTGTGATCATGTCATATGTTTTGGCTGACTTTGTGGCCTATTTTAATCCAGGGTTATTGCCTCTGGATGCAAAAAAGGTGGTGATGTGTAGGAAACGATATTAGGAGTTTGGACCATGTTCACGAATAGAGCTTCTAATGTGAAAGGGTCAAAACTCAGAGTGGTCCTAATCACGCCTTCTGGAGAAACCCCGAGGCAGGCCTGAAAAACTATTCTTTTAACTAACAATGAAATTGAGTATGAGGCATTGATTATAGGACTCGAATTTTCCTGGGGACTTAACTCTAAGGTCGTAGAAATCAAATATGATTCCCAACTAGTAGTAAACCAAATCTATGGGATCTTTGACACAAAGGAGGAATGCATGCAACAATATGTGATTGAATTTAAACTCTACTCGCACAGTTCAGGGAGTGGTCGATCATCCACATCCCGAGAGAAGAAAATATAGAAGTAGATGCATTGGCCAATTTGGGATCGTCCATGGAGATGAAGGGATCAGTTTTCGTTACCGTCATTCAACTTATACATATAGTACTGGATGTAGACGGTTATTGTAAAGTAAATACAACCAAATTAGTTTGCGACTGGAGGAATGAGTTCATCGATTACCTTCAGCACGACAAGCTGCCTAAAGACTCGAAAGCATCTCAGGCACTCTACACCAAAGCGACTCATTATAGCCTTTGGAGGGCAGTTATATAGAAGGTCATTCCAAGGCTCGTTGGCCCGATGTTTAGGGGCCTCGGAGGCAACTACGTAAGGAGAGAGGTTCACGAAGGAATTGTGAGAATTATTCCAATGCAGATTTTGGTACTAAACTTAGTTAGGGTAAGATATAACTGGCTCCGTATCGAAGAAGATGCAAAGTCATTCATTCAGAAATGTGACAAGTGTCAACGCCATGCACAATAGATGCACCAACCGGCAGAACTCCTACATTCGGTACTGTACCCATGGGCATTCATGAATTAGGGGATGGATATAGACGGGTCGTTATGACCGGATCTCCGAAAGGTAAGATTTCTTTTAAGTTTAACTGATTACTTCACTAATGGTTGAAGTAGGTCTTTACTAAAAGATCGGTGAGCACGAAGTGGTTGATTCCTGTGGGAAAACATAATTTGCTGGTTCGGAATACTGAAAGAGATGTCATGCGACAACGGACAATAGTTAAAAGGGTCCAAAGTAATAAAATTTCTTGAAGACCTGAACATTAAAATAATTACATCTTCACTATATCATCCAAGAGCAAATGGGAAGGCGGAGTCAACCAATAAAGTAATTATTCAAAACATCAAAAAGAGGTTGGAAGCAGCCAAGGGCAAGTGGCGTGACGAGTTACCGGGAGTGCAATAGGCATACCGAACGACGGCCAAGTTGAGCATGGGGGAGACACTTTTCTCTCTCGTATGTGGTGTAGAATATCTAATCTCGGTGGAAGTAGGAGAATCGACCTTGCAATACTTCCGAGCGGACGAAGAAGCAAATAATGAGGCATTGCTGGTCAAACTGGAGTTGCTCGACAAATGCAGGGACTTGGCACATATAAGAATGGTGGCTCAGAAACAAAGGATGGAAATATACTATAAATGGAGGTCCAATCTCCGCTATTTTAAAGTGGGAGACTTGGTTTTGAGGAAAGTGACTCATAACACCCTAGGGATCAACGGGGGAAAGCTGGCCCTGACATGGGAAGTCCCCTACCGAGTTTCAGTTGTGACTGAAAAGGGATCATGCGAACTAGAGAATCAAGATGGATTCAAATTTCCAAGCAACTGGAAAGTGATTCATCTCAAAAGGTATTACTACTGATGGATCCTGCTTATACTGAAAGTATGTGCTATACATTTTTTCTCTTCGACCAATTTTTGTCCCAATTGGGTTTTTCTAGCAAGGTTTTTAATGAGAAAATAATGGAAAGCATACTACAAAAGAAGCATCATCAACAAATATAAGACCTTTAAATGACAAGGCACTAAAACAATAAGCCACTAGGGGATGGTTATATAATCGTTGGCAAGATGGAAAAGTTCCTAACAGGAAATGAAGCTTGCAATCGAACCAAATATTATCACACCATTCATTAGTGTTTTCCTCAAAGGAGGAAGACTACCAGATTTCCAATTCACCTTCTTCGTGTTCGAACAAAAGGGAGAATAGTATGAGAATACAACAACCTGATTGCCTGCGAGACCCGTGAACAATAATGTATCATCGGAATCGGGGGATGCACAGCTAGCCCCGTAGCAACAAGTTGTACAGATTAGCCACTTGTATTGGCAATTTCTTTTCTTTAAGCAAACAAATGCTTATATATTTTTAAAGATAAAAAGAATAAAATGAAGTCCTTTTATTTTTATCTTATTTCTTATCCGAACGGTGAATTGATTTTATCATTTGAAAGTTAACTGAAAACTTCAAATGCTAGTGCTGGAATGAGCAAGAGACGTCCTCTTCAAGAGAACCATAAATGTAAGAGGTCCCTCTCTTATGAAACCCTCATGGAAAAAGGTTAGTTTCGGAAGAGTTTATGCCCGGAACCCAAATGCTATTGGGAGAAAATACACCCGAAGCCTTGCCTAATTTGACGCAAAAAGAATAAACTTTGCGCGATGCTTGAACAAAAAAACCTTTTCTTTACCAAACATGCCAAACGACAAAAGTACAAAAATACAAAAGGAAAACAACAAAGGGAAAGAAAGCATAAAGGCTATACTTCGTCGCCATAGGACTTTTAGGAGAGAGGCATATACGCCCCAAGAGAAGTAGGCGGAGGATCTAACGTTGGCACATGATCTTGTCCTTCATCATCATTATCATCAAGTTCCTCCTCGGTTCCCAAAAACTCAGAATCGGGACTAGAAGAGTCAGTTGCATTAGGATGAGCCGAGAGACGTTCTCGAGTAGTTAAATCCAACGTTCGGGCCTTGGCGATCTTATAATCGATATCAATAACGTCCTCCTTTGCCTCTTCCAAGGTTTTCCTCCTCGTGTGGTACATAGAGTATGTTTTTTCAATAATGAGGGAATCCTCTTGGGGCTGAAGTTTTGCTTTTAGCCTATCAACCTCAGTCAAACGACCACCCTGCCCGGATCTAATGACATTAAGGCTAAGGTCGAGATCATGGATTGTGGTTATGTGAACCTTATTTTGATCCATTATCTTCTTATACCTATCTTCCATCTAGGCCCGCTTCTCCTCGGCAACAACAACTTTTTCAGCTTTGGAGTTCAAAGATGCATCCAAATTATTTGCTCGTTCAGTGGAGGTACACTCACACTCAGTAGCAGCAAGAGCAACATCTCATCTTGATATTCAACCCACTTAGCCTCTGCATCCTAAAGTTGTGCATGTTGCCGAGTGGCTTCTTGGCGGTGAGAGATCACATCCTCCTCACTTTGTTGCAACCGGGCCTCAAGCTCGACCGCTTCAGTAGCCTTTGCTTCTAACACCGGGAGGCACATAACGAGTTGGTTCCTCTCGGCCAATAGTTGATACCACTTTGACATAATTACTTGGCGAAATACATAAAGCGCCCCTCCAAGTTGTCCACAACGGTCAGTTGAACACCTCAACTGAGCCATTTTTCATTTTAACACTTTAAGTGGCTATTAAGTAGGTCAAGTAAACACCCGAGTATAGTTGACCATATGCGTGAGTTGCAATTGCTCATGACTTGTCAATTAGACAAATCAAAAAACGACACGTGTAATTTTGCCATTTTAAAAAAAGAAAAGAAAAAATGGACAAAATTTGAAGAAACAGAGACTTGTTACTTCCATTTTTGGGTCAAAATATAAAATTCCAAACAGTGGAGATTATTCTCCATCAAATTTTCTGCAAATCGCGGGTGATACAATTTCAAACAATTCCACCAAGTTCCACCTGCCCACCAAATTTCAGACAATTTCACCGGGGGAATCGTCTTTTTTCGATGACCTGCAAATTGCCGGTGATACAGAATTGAGCGGAAGTGGAGTTCCAGCAGACCAAATGGAGCAAACTCGATACCAACCTCTTTGCCTTGATGAGGAGAACATATTTGATCCAACAATTCAATATGGGTATCGACCAAACACTTCAATTCTTGGTCTGCTATTGATACTTTCCGGATAGGGTGTGGTTGTGAATTTTTTGAATAATTTTTGTTTGCTTTAGACGGGTGCTTCTCGTTACAAAATTCTGGTTTGCAGCTTCCTCTTTATACATTGGTTTTGGATTTGTTTAATGGCGGATGGTGATGGAAATTTTTGTGTTTTTTCCTGTCATGGAGGGTGAAGATGGAAAAGATAATTGGGGACAATATGAAAGAAGAAAGATTGCAGAAAATTTTTCGTTAAGCACTCACTTTTCCGGCCAAACAAATTTTTGGTGATGTTGCTTCCTTCTCTAATGGAGAAGATAATTGGGGCAACGTAGAAGATGGAGGAAATTGGAGGACGTGGCGGGGGTCCACATTGAATTATGAAAAAAAAATAAACCTAATTTTCAAGATTTTCCACGCGCTTAGATGTAGGTGTAACACACAAAATTTGCCATGTCAGCGGAAGAGGTTTAAGAGAATATACTTCTACCAAGTAGAGGTGTCTGACTGGTCATATGGAAAGTTAAGGTGTTCAACTGACCGTTGTGGACAACTTGGAGGGGCACTTTATGTATTTCGCCTAATTACTTCATTGTCAAGGATCAATCTCTGAAGGTCCTCAAAAGCGAGGAAGTTGGCCTATAAAACAAATATCGAAGTCTGAAATGCAGTTGTAACAAACGAATAGAAACAAGTAGTAAAAAGAACAAGTACAATACTGTTGACGTACTGTGCATGGCGTTATTTAAAATACACTCACCTGAAAGAGAGTGTATTTTCTTATATCTTTCTCTGAAGCTAGTAGCTTCAGGTAATTGGCACGTCCACCGACCTGGACAATAGATGGTACTCCTTTGAAACTGAGAGAAAGAGAGAGAGAGAGATGCTCCTCATTCCTTGGGGATTGATAACTAGGGATTATGATGCATTTTACGCTCCTTCTTACTTGAGTTTTGATTATACATGTGTAGAAAATAGTCCCAAAATAGTCTTCCTAATCAAGGATACGCCAGTGCTATTGTTCCTCCTCGAATCCGGGCGGGGAACTTTCAAATCAAAAAATGTCATGTTGACCTTGCTCGAGCAAAATGGGTATTTTACGGGCGCCTCCGATCAAAATGCATACAATCACTTGAAAGGGTTCGTTGATACATGATGGGGTAGTAAGCAAACAAACATATCCAAGGATGCGTTGAGATTGAGGCTTTTCCCATTCTCTCTTCAGGGTAAAGCGTTGGATTGGTTATAAAGGCTCCCCAATCATTCTATCACCACATGGGATGAATTGGCGGACAAATTTATCGCCAAGTTCTTTTCTCCAAGTCATATGTTGGTACTTCGGGATGAAATTCTAGCCTTCAAGCAAGAGCCAACAGAACCGTTGCATGAGATATGGGAAAGATATAGAATAATGGTGAAGGAGTGCCTTAATAATGACATGACCGAGGCAATGATAAAACAAATTTTTTATCGGGGCATCAACAACACGAATCAGTGCATTGTGAATCAATTAGCCAGAGGGAACTTCATGAAACTTTCTTACCAAGAGGCATATGATGTACTTGATGAAATAGCCGACACCTCTTCGGCATGGCAAAGTCAAGAAAATGTTCCCTAAGGTGACCCCATTGTCATCCATTTTCATAAGGAATTGCACGATCATGGCCAAGCTATTACTGAGCTAACAACAACTATGAATCAATTGGTGAAGGCGCAATTGCAACAAGTCCAAAACTCGCACCAAGTTAATGCAATGGAAGGTGTTTCTATGTTGAAAAGGAGGCAAAGAGGGCAACGACAACCTCAAGGTAATTGTGAGCAATTTGACAACAACAATGATGGTGGTGGTTATTCGAATGAGTGCTATGATGAGCAAAGCTAAGAATGTCAATATGTCAATAACTACCAAGGGAATAGAAGAAATAAAGGGAATCAACAATGGCGTCCCCAAGGAAATTAGGGAAATCAACAAGGCGGTGGTAATTGGAACAATAAATAACAACCAACAACAAGCTCTTGGTCAAGTGGAAGTCTCCAACCGAGAAATAAAGAGTATCTTGTCCAAGACGGTAAATGCTAATAGGACCAATTGGTCAAAAAAGTTGGATGACGCTTTATGGGCGTATCGAACGACTTACAAGACCCCAATTGGTATGTCCCCGTGCCGATTGGTGTTCGGAAAATCTTGCCATCTTCCAGTCGAATTGGAACACAAGGCTATGTGGGCCTTGAGAATGTTGAACTTGGAATGGGATGTTGCGGCGAATCTCCGTGTTGAGAAACTTAATGAGCTTGATGAGTTTAGATTTCATGCCTACTCCAGCTTGTTCTTGTATAAGGACAAGATGAAGTATATTCACGACAAATATGCTTAGGGAAAGGAATTCAAAATTGGTAATATGGTTCTTCTTTTCAACTCTCGATTACGTGTGTTTCCGGGAAAGCTCAAATCAAAGTGGAGTGGGCCATTTGAAGTTGTGTTCGTGACCCCATTTGGTGCTCTTGGTCTAAGGAACAAGAATGGTGAAATATTCATAGTCAATGAACATCGTGTGAAGCATTATCTTGGGAAGATTGATGATAGCCACGAGGTGGCTATGGTACATTTAAAATGATATGTTGGTAACCCACATCGTGCCGCGACGTTAAATCAGGCACTTCTTGGGAGGCAGCCCATGTCTTTTTCTTTTTCGTTGATTTTCTTTATAGTTTAGGATTTTTGAGATAATTTGTTGTGAGATGTTGTAGGAATTGTGTTGATGCAGTTCAAGGCAAGTTGGAACAAAGTGCATAGTCTCTGAAGTTTACCAGTGCGGCCGCGGTGCACTTTTACGCGATCCGAACTGGCATACTAAAATTGTAGTGCTCTCTGAAGTTTTTCACCGCGGCCACGGTCCCATTTTGTGCAGACCACGGTGGGAGATTCAGAGAGTTATGTTTTGGGACCTTTTCCTAGTGCGAACCGCGGTCACTTTTGTGCGGTCCGCGATGCCTCCAACGCGGCCGCGCTCCGGATGGCGCGATCCGTGGTGCCTGGTTTTGTAGAGTGTCTGTAACAAATTTTTATGTTGCCTGCAACTTTCATTCTTTCACCTATTTCACTGCCTATACTTAAACTAACAATGTTAGATGCGTGTCTTTGCAGATAATGGTTAAACAAAGGGGCGTCAAACAATCACAACAACCCGGGAAAGGTGTTTCCTCCTGAGGGGGTAAAGGCAAGAGAATAGCAAAACTCACTCCCTAGGCTCGGGAAAACATAAAAAAGACCCAAAAATTGATAAAAACTGCTAATAAGGCTGCTTCTCATTCGTTGGGGAGTGAGTATGTATCCTCCAAAGACATCTCCTCAGATTCAGTCCCAACTCATATAACGGACCCCTCCACCTAGTTGATACCCCTCCACCATCACCCACCTCCAAAAGACCAGTGAATGTAGTCTCAGATTCATCTGACGAGTCCACAGCCGATAGTGTGAAATACTCCACCTCCCCTACAGCTTCATTATCTGGGGAGAGTGCAGGCAGAGATGAGGGAGGTAAGCCTCAGATTGGGGGAGTTGCACGGTCTAGAAAAGCCGAAGAGTGGGAGGGTAGTTCGTGAGCCAAGTGGCTTACCACAAGTTTAGGGAGTGGTGGTCGGTGAGGAAGTTGATACCGGAGAGGAGTTTATTGACACTAACCTTTTACCCACAATCCAAACATGCAGAGGGAGTTCCGAACTAGAAAGGGCTGGGAGTTCTTCTTGGAGAAGTTCATTGATGCAAATGAGCACATGGTTAGGGAATTCTACTCTAATGTAGCTCACATTGTCAAGGATACCAAGGTGACCAAAGTTAGAGACAAAACAATATTGTTTGATGGAACATCTTTAAATGAGTATGTGGGGTTTCGGGATGAAGATGAGTCACTTTATTTGGCTAAGTTAGGGATGGGTGACGAAGTCCGTCCTTGGTTGGCCCAGTACTTGGAAATCCCAGGTACTGTGTTAGAGTGGTTACAAGCAGGGAAGAAAATATTATGGAAGACCTTCAACTTTGAGGCTCGAGGGTGGTCGACATTTGTATGCACTCGACTTGACCCTTCTACCCACGATTAGACTATTCCATTTACTGGGGAGGTTTTTGTTGCATCTATTATGGCTGGGTACCTATCAATATGGGCAATGTGATGTCCCGTGTGATTTCTGCTATGGGGCAAGAGCATGACCGGAATTATCCTTTTCCCAACACCCTTTCAATGTATTTCCGGGACATGGAGGTGGAGAAGAAAAGATATGATATCAAGACCAAGCCTGTGGCTCCCTATTCTTGGTACAGTATGCAGGGCCCAGACAACCCTAAGTCCAAGAACTACCAGCCACCTGCTTCTTCCCCAACTGGCCAGTCTGGGGAGCCAGTTGTGGTAGAGCCTTCCACCGAGCCTGCTGCCACTACAGGAGTAGACTTGCCTCTAGGACCTTCCTCTACTGCTGGTCCCAATTTTTCAGCAGACCCGGGAGTGCCATCTTCCAAGACTCATCCTTTCACTGCCCATCAGTTGAGCCAGACATTGGCTAGCTTGAACAACGGATGTCAGCTGTGACATCCAAGTTATCCACATTGTCTTCCACTATTCAGACCCAATCAGCACCTCAGCCAGCTCAGATTCCTTAGTCCAATTGAGGACACTTTGAAGAAGCTCCTAGAGAACCAGGAAAGGATTATGAAGACACAGTCTATTTTGACTACAGCTGTGGAGTCATATGGCAAGGCTATGAAGGAGCTTGCCAAGGACCATAAGAAGATGAGGAGATCACGGGTTTCTAAGGACTCTATGAAGTAGCTCCGGACAGATGTGGACAAGCTATTGGCAAATCAGATGCCTCTAGACTTGCTATTCGGGGACCCAACCCCAGATCCAGCAGCACCAGTAGCAGAGTCACAGTTGGAGCAGGCACCCAGGTAGCCTAAGAAGATGAGGAAGCTCCCCAGTACAGCTGATGCAGTTATTGAGGTGGCAGTCCCACAAGAGGCCTCCTCCAGTTTGCCACATGCGGCTCTGACATCCAGTCGGTCCAGGAGCAGGCCCTAGTCCCAGCAGATGAGCAGCAGGAGGCCGGGAGCCAGTCTGAGGCTCCGGCACATACAGAGGACTTGGGGACCACTGATGATCCCATACAGACTGACCAGGCCTAAGGAGCCCTTATATCCTTTGTTATGCCTTTTTTATACTTATTTTGGTAGTTGGCATTGGGGATAGTGCCAGCTTTTATTCGTGGGGGTGCGCCCTACTTTTTTGTTGATTATCTGGATGACTGTATATACAGATTGTTAGTTTATGCTTTACTTTGATTTTTCTATTTTGGGTTGTATACAACTTTACACTTTAGCCACTTTTCTTCTACTTTTTATTCTCTCTTTTGGTCTGTATATAAAGTTACATTTCTGTACATATTCATCCCCCGTTGTATATTCTACTCCCCTATTGTACATATTCATTCTATTTTCTATTTTCGCAAAAATTTCTCGTTTTTAGCTTTATAGTTAGGCTCGTAGCCTCTTGTTTTGTTTTTGACGCTTCTAATAAGCCCTTGGTTTTCTTAAAGCCACGATTCTTTCCAAAGGTGGAGTATTGTGTGAACCGGGTGGCTCTTCCCGATGATGGATAGAGTGACAACCTTCTTAAGGGTTTGAGTCCGTTTCTTTGATTTTTCTTTTGTTTTTGATAGTTGTAGTTAAGGGTACCTCAAGCAAAGCTTCACTTGGGCCTAGCACATTTGCCTTTGATCCTATAGTCAAAGACATAATATTGTGTTTAGGATGGTGAAAGTCGTGGCTTTGAGACTCTTGCGTTGACCAAACAATCATCATGTGATCTTTTCGGACCATTGTGTGCTTGAATCGTAACTAAGGTCGTTGTGGGCCCTCGAATCGATGTCTTTAGCAATCCCCTAGCATGTGTGATAAGGAATCGAATTGTGAGTCCAAGTCCCAAGCCAATGGTCTATAACTTGCCCTGAATGTTTGTTGAGGCGAAATCCTAGGTGAAATTTGACTTGAGAAGTGATAGGCTCTCCTTGATCCGAATGTTAAGTTGAACAATTCCATAGCCTACCAAAGAGATGATCCCTAGTTAACCCTTTTGAGCCTTAAACCTTTTTCTTTCAAGAATCAATGCTACAAGCCTATACCCATTCTAAATGATTACCCTCTCTTGGCACCCAAATCTTCCCTTGAGTAATGGCAAATGTTTAAGTTTGGAGAGAGAGACAAGAAAGGAAACAAAGTGGTAGAAAGGTACAAAAGCAAAATAAAAAAGAAGGCAATGAAAAAGCAAGAAAAGAAAAAGACAAAAAGAAAGTCCAATGTGAAAAAGGTGTGAAAAAAGTAGAAAAGGGAGAAATGTTTTGATGTGCATAAGAAAGGGTGACAATGTATCTCTCTAACCCCTTGTAAAGAAGTGAAATACTCAAAAGAGTAGAGAGAGTTGTGCCAAAATAAAGCAAAAGCAGTGCTTAAGGGAAGATTGAACCCACTAGAATAAAAACATGTCCTATCCTTACCCAAAAGCCTTCACAATGACTCCTTTAAAAGCCCTATAGGATCTTGAGTTGAAGGAAACCTACATTATTGGATATTTACATAAGGGTTACATGTTGTGCTTGATTGCAGGGTTTTGTTAACAAGGTGAAAATTTGTAAAAACCAACTCAAAAAGGAGTGAAACATGAACAAGTACGAAGAACAAGGCCAAGCTTAGTATAACAGGACCAGTGCGTCCTCTCACCATTCTGTGCAGTACGCAAAGAGGAGGTTCAGAGAGTATGCATTTCAAGCAGCCAAGGAATGCGGCCGCAAAGTATTTTGTGTGGACCACTGATAAGTTAGGATTTTAATGTGTTTTATGCCCCTACTTGCCTATGTTTTAAGTATAAATTGATACAAAATAGCCCCAAAATGTTCGCAGGTTGTGATTGATTGCAAATTCGGTCAACAAAGTGACAAAATATCAAAGATCAGCTCAAAAAGGAGTGAAACCTGCTCAAGTATCAATGACCAAGAGAATTGAGGAAAAAGGGCCTAGTACGGACCGCGCAAAAGTGGATGCGGCCGCACTAGGAGGTTCAGAGACATGGCATATTCAGTGGAAGTGCTACGCGGCCGTGGTTGGATTCTCGTGGTCCGCGGTCAGGCTACAAGGCCGCTTCACACTTTTGTGTGGTCCGCGTGAATGAGATTCAGAGAGTTAAAGTTTTGACAATTTCAAGCAATGCGCTCCGCGGTCCTTTATGTGCGAACGCGCCAACATCCATCGCGGCCGGGGTGCACTTTCTCTCGGTCCGCGGTCCCCAACTTCAGAGAAGCTGAAATCATAAGTCCAACAGCCAGTGTGGCCGCAGTCCTTTTTGCGCGGTCCGCTCTGGCCCAGCAGGGGTATTTTTGTCCAATTTTTCTAGCCTAGTATAAATAGAATATTATACCATTTTTAGGTTAAGTTTGATATTCTGAACGCATCTGAGCTCGTGAGACTCAAGATTGTAGCCATTTTCAGCACTTTTGCTCTTTATTATTGTAGTTTCTTCTTAGTAATTAATTAATATGCTTAGTTCTTCATCTATTTCTTCAATTTCTGTACCTAGCATGAGTAGCTAAACCCATTAGCTAGGGTTGTGGCTCAACCCTAGTATGGGTAATTGATGGGTGTTGCCATCTAGGGTTAGATTGATAATTGGGTATTTGCTATTTGGGTTGATTTTATGTTTCAATTTCAAATTTGTGGTTGCAAACATAGATTCAAACTTAGTGGGTTTGACTCTTCTTGAGAAAGAGAGTTTATGACCCTAAAATTGACCCAACAAGGAATTGGGATGGACTCATGAGAAATAATAGTCCCAATTAACGGGTTAAATCTCGAGAGAGTAATTACCCTACTTGAACCCTAGTTGCTTGATCAAATTGGCCTACCCAGTTGGTCTCGAGAGAGTTAATTGGGCAAAAACACTCTCTCTACCGAGAGGTGTGAGAGTGGGTACAATTGTGCAACGGTTATAGCATAAGCCCCAAATGTATCAATCTACCCTTAGTAATTTCTACCCGTCAATTAGCCACCTAGGTAGTGTCACGACCCTAGTGCCTTCTTAACATTAAATATAACTTAGCAATATTCTCGTAGCTTAATTTAGTTTTAATCATTAGTTTTATAATAGTAGTTATAAAAATCAAAGAAAATGAAAAATATTTAAAGTGACATTAGAAGCACAACCGCATCTCTAGATTAGACAGACAATACAACTCCACTACTAGCTCCCTGTAGAAATTCGATACTGAACCACTATTCGGGTAAAAGTACTGCGACTCGCTCGACTTTGTGCAGTCCGCAAAGCCCATGTTCAGAGAGTGCCAAGATTGGAGGAATATTTCCAATGCGGTTCGCGGTCCATTTTGTGTGGACCGCAACAGAAGCCACTGCGGCCGCACTCAATTTTATACGGTCCGCAAAGCCCAAATTCAGAGAGAAAATTATTTCAGCCAGAAGCCTTAGTGCAGCCGCACTCGATTTTGTGCGGTCCACACTAGCGGCGCAGGGGTATTTCTGTCCAAAAGTTTTGGCCTAGTATAAATAGTTTCTTTTCCCATTTTTAGGTCATCAGTTGTAATTGGACGATAAGTTGCGCTCGTGAACAGTTCTCTTTTACTATTTTGAGTAATTTTAGCTTAGTTTCATCATTGAATCTTCAAATTTTATCTAATAATTAATTATTATGGGCTTTTCTTCATCTCTTTCTTTGTTTTCTTCTACAATGATGAGTAGCTAAACTCATTAGCTAGGGTTTTGGCTCAACCCTAGTATGGATAATTGATGGGTTTTATGTTTTAATGCTTTATTGTCTATGGGTGTTTGATATTTGGACTAATTTAGGGTTTTAATATTGAATTAGTGGTTGCAAACACTAGTTTATGCCTAGTTGAATTTGGCTCTTCTTGAGAAAGAGAACCTAAGTCTATAAAATTCGTCCAACAAGGAATTGGGACGTACTCAAGAGATTGATAGCCCCAATTAAAGGGTTAAACCTAGAAATAGTAATGCCCCACTTGAACCTCTATTGCTTACAAAAATTATTATATCCAATTGGTCTTGAGAAAGTCAATTAGGGAAAAATCACTCCAACTACCGATAGATGTAGAGTGAGTAGAATCGTGCAATGGTTATATCGTAATCCCCAAATATGACAATCTAGCCTTAGACTCGAGAATCCGTCAATTATCCACCTAGGAAAAAGTTGCTTCCCTGGTGCCCTTTAAACTAATTAGACAATCCTCAATAGTCTACTCTTAGCTTAACTTAGCTCAATATAGCAATAGTAGCATGCAGTTAGAAATAATATCAAAACCAATTATGAAACAAAGGAATTAGGAACAACTACGATACTCCAATTTAGGTAGACACTCAATTCCAATACCTAGCTCCCTGTGGATATTGATCCCGACCTTCTCGAGTAAAAGCTGCTTCGATCACTCTTGCTACTTTATAGTAGTGCAGGGTTGGCGTCGATCACTTTTTGGCACCGTTGCCGGGGAGCTAACGTTTTTGGCTATCTATCTAAATAGTTTTGGGTATTGTTCTTCTTTCTTTCTGTGTTACTAATTTTTGTGTGTCACAACTTCAGTACAAAATGGCAGCAAACAACAATGACCCTCTTGGAAATTTGATTGCGAGGGAAGAGGTAGATGATGTCGGACATGATAAGGTGCCTATTGTATCTCAAGCACAATGTAGAGGCCGCCAGGCCAATGCTAATGAAAATATTCCAGACCCTCCTCCACCACCTCCAAGAGTGGCTCCTCGAGTGCTCCAAAACCAAGGCTATGCAAGTGCAATTGTCCTAACCCGGATCAGGGCGGGAAATTTCTAATTTACTAATGTGATGCTGATATGTTGAAGCACCGAGGGTATTTCACGGGTGCTTCCACTCAAAATACATACAAACAACTCAAGGGTTTCGTGGATACCTGTTGGGGGAGCAAGCAAACTAATGTGTCTGAGGATGCACTTCGATTGAGACTCTTCCCATTTTCACTTAGAGGGAAGGCGTTGGATTGGCTTGAGCGACTTCCCAGCCATTCCATCACTACTTGGGATAAGTTGGCGGATAAGTTCATCGCAAAATTCTTCTCACTGGGGCATATGGCAGCATTGCGGGATGAGATCTTAGCTTTCAAACAGGAGCCCACCAAACCATTTCATGAGATTTGGGAGAGATATAGAACCATGGTGAAGGAATTTCCCAACAATGATATGACTGGGAATATGTTGCAACAGACTTTCTATTGGGGCATCAACACAACAATTCAATGCATAGTGAACCAACTTGTTGGGGGTAATTTCATGAAGCTGACTTATGATGAAGCTTGCGTCATTCATGGCGAGATGGCTGACACATCCTCCGCTTGGCAAAGTAGAGCCAATGTGCCCCAGGGTGACCCCATAGTCACTTATTTGCACAAAGAATTACATGATCATGGGTAGGCTATAGCTGAGCTGAGAACAACAATGAACCAATTAGAAAATTCATAGTTGCAACAAGTAATTAGAATGCCATGGAGGGTGTCAACATGCTAGTGAACAAAAGAAGACAAAGAGGTCAATAGAACCAAGGGAATTCAGAGCAATTTGACAATGATTGTGGTGGATTCCAAGATGATGGTTATGATGGGCAGAATGAAGAGGTACAATATGTGAACAATTATCAAGGCCAAAGGGGAAATTCTTCCAACCAAAAACAATGGAGACCCCCAAATCAATTGGGGCAATCAACAACAAGGCAATGGTAATTGGGGGAACAACAACCAAAATTCCAATTGGGGTAATCAGAACAATAATCAAAACAATTAGGGTAATTGGAATAGAAACAATAACAACTGGGGTGGTAATAATAATCAAGGTGGATGGAATAATGGAATTCAAGGAAATCAAGGGCAAGACTTTCAAAGGCCCCCAATGTACCAACAACCGAACAATCCACCCCCATTTTCATCCCAATGGCCTAGTTCTTCCAACAATGACATGGATAGAAATAAAATGATGTTTGAACAAATGATGAAAAAGAATGTGGATTTCGATGCTCAGTTGTCTTCCCACAATACTTCCATTAGAAATTTGGAGGTTCAATTAGGTCAAATCTTACAATCCTTGAATACTCGCCCTAAGGGGGCTCTACCAAGTGATACGATAGTCAACCCGAAGGATGGGAACAATCATATTATGGCGGTAACTACAAGGAGTGGACAAGGCGCTTATGTGAACGCCCTCAATCAAAAGCAAATTTTTAGTGATGAAGTCGAGTTGCAAGAAGATGAAGTTCCTTTGGTGGACAAAAATGTGATTGATGAGAATGTGAATAAAGAAGTAAGGATTGATCTTCAAGATGCCGAGGTAGAAACTCAGAACGACGTGAACCCTTCTAGGGAACACGTAATAGACATACCGGAGCCGTTTGTGCCAGAAGCCAAGGCTCCCTTGCCAAGGCCTCCTCTACCTTATCCTCAAAGGCTCGCGAAGCAGAAAAATAAGAATCGGTTTAAAAAGTTCATTGACATGATGAAGAGCTTATCCATTAATGTGCCTTTGGTGGAGGCTCTAGAACAAATGCCAGGCTATGCTAAATTCATGAAGGACTTGGTGACAAAAAAACGATCCATGGATTGTGAAACTATAAAGATAACCCACCAAGTTAGTGCAATTGTGCACTCAATGGCCCCAAAGCTAGAATATACTGGTGCTTTCACCATTCCTTTCACCATTGAGAGTGCGGACTTTGCTAAGGCTCTATGTGATTTAGGGGCAAGTATCAACTTGATGCCCTACTCAGTTTTTAAGACTTTGGGTATTGGGAAACCGAGGCCGTCTTCCATGAGATTGAAAATGGAGGATAGAACTATGAGGAGATCATTGGGTATTATTGATGATGTTCTTGTCTGAGTGGACAAATTTATCTTGCTAGCTGATTTTGTGATCTTGGATTATGATGTAGATTATGAAGTTCTGATCATATTTGGGAGACTTTTCCTTGCTACGGGGAAGGCCTTAGTTGATGTGGAAGCAGGGGAACTCACCTTTCGGGTGGGTGATGAGAAAGTGGTCTTTCATGTGTGCAAGTCAATGAAGCATCCCAACAGTTCTGAGGTGTGCTCTTTTGTGGATCTTGTCACGGCAGTGATAGTTGATTATACAAGTTCAGTGATCAATATGGAGGACCCTCTAGAGGTCGTATTGTTGAATCTTGATGTCAAAGATGATGAAGGCCGAGTAGAGTGCGTGAATGCTTTACATGGGATGATCTCTTACTCTTATGAGCCTAGGAAACTATCTTTGGACCTTGAGAATAGGAAGACTCCACCAACAAAACCTTCAATTGAGGAACCTCCAGTGTTGGAGTTGAATCCATTGCCTCCACACCTCAGGTATAAATTCTTAAGCCCTAGTTCAACTTTGCTAGTTATTCTTTCCTCTTGTCTTACTAACATGCAGGTTGATGCCACAATGGCAATGCTTTAAAAGCGAAAAAAGGCAATTGGATGGACTTTAGCTGATATTCGGGGGATAAGCTCCGCATTTTGTATGCACAAGATTATCTGGAAGATGATGCAAAGACCTCCTTGGAACATCAAAGGAGGTTGAATGAAGCAATGCAAGAAGTTGTAAAAAAGGAGGTGATCAAGTGGTTGGATGCCGGGGTTGTGTACCCCATTTCTGGTAGCTCATGGACTTCGCCAGTGCAATGTGTGCCGAAGAAAGGTGGCATGACCGTGGTTGCAAATTTCCAAAATGAGTAGATTTTTACCATAACAGTCACCAGTTGGAGGGTATGTGCCTTTTACTATTTCTTGGATAGATATTCCGGATACAACCAAATCTTGATTGCTCCGGAAGATCAGGAGGAGACCACATTCACTTGTCCATATGGCACCTTTGCCTTTTCTAGGATGCCTTTTGGGTTGTGTAATGCACCGTCTACATTTCAGCGATGTATGATGGCCATTTTCATCAATATGGTAGAAGATATTTTTGAGGTGTTCATGGACGACTTTAGTGTTGTGGGTGATTCAATTGATGCATGTTTGAAAAATCTGGATAGAGTGTTGGCCCGTTATAAAGAAACCAATCCTGTTCTTAATTAGGAGAAATGCCACTTCATGGTAGAAGAGGGCATATTTCTTAGACATAAAATTTCAAAGCATGATATTGAGGGCGACAAAGCAAAAATTGATGTGATTTCAAGGCTCCCTCCCCTACCTCTGTTAAGGGAGTTAGAAGTTTTATTGGGCATGCGGGGTTCTACCGGCGATTTATCAGACTTTTCGAAGGTAGTGAATCCCCTATGCAAGCTATTGGAAAAAGATGCCAAGTTTGTGTTCGATGAGAGATGTATGCAAGCCTTTGAACTTCTCAAGCATAAGTTGACCACCATTCCTATTATTACCGTACCTAATTGGAGTTTTCTCTTTGAGCTCATGTGTGATGCGAGCGATGTTGCGATTGGGGTGGTTTTGGGTCAACGAGTGAACAAAATGTTTCAGTCGGTGTACTGTGCAAGCAAGACAATGAATGATGCTCAAGTGAACTACGCGGTGACTGAGAAGGAGGTTTTGGCTATTATGTTTGCCATGGAGAAATTTTGGCCATATCTTATGGGTGCCAAGGTCATAGTCCATACCGATCATGTTTTACTCTGATACTTGATGACGAAGAAGGACTCTAAAGCTAGACTGATGCGATGGGTCTTGTTACTTCAAGAGTTTGATTTGGAGATTGTGGACCGGAAGAGTAGTAAAAACCAAGTGGTAGACCACTTGTCCCGTTTGGAGGAGGAGGGGAGGCCTCGTGATAGCCTAGAGATCAATGGTTCATTTCTCGAAGAACAACTCCTTTTGGTATCGGTGAATGGTATTCCATGGTTTGCGGACGTTGCTAATTTCTTTGTAACTGGTATAATCCCGTGTGAGCTCTCTTTTAACCAAAGGAAGAAGCTCAAATAGGATAGTTTGGATTTCTATTGGGATGAGCCGTACTTGTTCAAGATTTGCACGGATGGTGTGATCCGAAGGTGTGTCCCGGAGGAAGAGCAAGTGAGTATCTTGGAGGCTAGTCATTCCTCTCCTTATGGTGGCCATCACGGTGTGGTGAGGACGGCTTCCAAAGTTCTTAGTTGTGGGTTATATTGGCCAACTTTGTACAAAGATGCAAGTGAACTTGTGAAAAGGTGTGACGAATGTCAAAGAGCGGGGGGAATTTAGAAGAAAGATGAGATGCCTCTCAATACTATTCTTGAAATAAACATTTTTGATGTATAGGGCATTGATTTTATGGGCCGGTTTGTTAGCTCGTGTGGTAACACATACATTCTTGTGGCGGTTGACCATGTTTCAAAGTGGGTTAAATTCATGGCTTTACCCAACAATGAGGCTCGGAGTGGTGTTGCGTTTCTCAAGAAGGGCATTTTTACAAGGTTTGGTACTTCTCGTGCAATCATAAGTGATTGGGGGGGGGGGTCCCATTTTTGTAATAGAGCTTTTGACACTTTGCTTGCAAAGTATGGTGTCAACCATAAAGATTCTACTTCTTATCATCCTCAAGCGAGTGGCCAAGTGGAAGTCTCAAACTGGGAAATCAAAAGTATATTGTCAAAGACGGTCAATGCAAATAGGACCGATTGGTCAAAGAAGTTGGATGATGCTCTATGGGATTATAGAAATGCTTACAAGACTCCAATTGGTATGTCTCCGTATTGGTTGGTGTTGAGGAAAGCTTACCATCTACCGGTTGAGTTAGAGCACAAGGCCATGTAGGATTTGAAGAAGTTGAATCTTGAATGGGAGCAGCTTAATGAACTTGATGAATTCCAATACCATGACTACTCCAATTAATCCTTGTACAAAGACAAAAAAAAGTACCTTTATGATAAATATGCTCGTGGCAAGGAGTTCAAATTGGTGATTTGGTTCTCTTGTTCAACTCTCGGTTACGTTTGTTTCTGGGAAAGCTTAAGTCAAAATGGAGTGGACCTTTTGAACTGGTGTTTGTGACTCCGTTTGGTGCACTTGACTTG
Organism: Nicotiana glauca; assembly: GCA_026770625.1. Taxonomy (NCBI): domain Eukaryota; kingdom Viridiplantae; phylum Streptophyta; class Magnoliopsida; order Solanales; family Solanaceae; genus Nicotiana; species Nicotiana glauca. The sequence continues at coordinate 122,154 of MU664919.1, forward strand.
AAGAACAAAAATAGTGAGGTTTTCAGAGTTAATGGGCACAGGTTAAAGCACTACTTTGGCAAGATTGATGACATCCATGTGGTGGCACTTCTCCATCTAAAGTGATTTGATGGTAACTTGCATCGTGCCGCAACGTTAAATCAGGTGCTTCTTAGGAGGCAACCTATGTGTCTTTATTTTTTGTTTTTATTTGTTTCTCTTTGTAGTGTAGGATTTATTCTTGGACTGACTGGTTGTGAGATGCTGTAGGATTGTGTTGATGCAGTGCAGGAAAAAGTTGAAAAAAGGATCACTCTCTGAAGTTTGTTGTACGGACCACACTCATTTTGTGCGGCCGCAAAGACTTTTGTGCGGGGGTAAGAAACCAATGCGGATCGCAGAAGTGATTGGAAAAAAGTTGGGACTCTCTGAAGTTTTCCACCGCAGACGCATTGCATTTTGTGCGGTCCGCGATGGTCCACTACGGCCGCATTGTATTTTGTGTAGTTTGCAGTGGTCAACTTGTCTATGCATCATGATTTTGAGCACCACGGACCACAGTGCCATTTTGTGTGGTCCGCGGTGGGTAGGTAAGCTGGGCCCCAGGACCTTTTTTATAAATAGGACCTGAGGCCCTACGTTCAAATTTTTCAATCCTTTTCATCTCAGAAGCCCAAAAACACTGTTCATCTCTCTAAATTGAACGAAATTAACTGCTAAGACTATTCACTCTTCCATAAATCTCACTTCTGGTAACTCTAACTTATTCTTAATTGTTTAATTTTATTATTTTATCTGAATTTCTATTTTCTAAGATTTTTTTCCTTTCCTTCCCTTCCTGTTTTTCTTTTAATTTTGTTGCTTAGGGTAGTTAATGATGTTTTTAATTAGGGCTAAGTTGTTAAATCACTAAGGCAACAACTAGGGTATCATCAATAGGTGAGAATATAGACTAAAACAAGACCCAAATCGAACCCTAGGTTAGTGCTAATGTTGGGCACTCAGTGTGGACCGCGGTGCCCCTGTACGGTCCGCACTACTATTTTATGCGGACTACAATGAATTTGATTCTGAACATTTACAATTGATGACCGCGGCCGCAATGTATCTTGTGTGGTCTGCAGTGCCTTAACATGGACCGCAATGCCATTTTATGCGGTCCGCGGTGCATAGATTCAGAGAGTGGGTAGTCTGAACCCCACCTCTGTGCGGACCGCAATGGATTTTGTGCAGTCTATGGTGGCCTCTTTGAGGCCTTTCTTCATTTTGTGCGGTCTGCACTCTGCAACCATGAACTATCTGCAACAAATTTTCTGCAACTTTGTATCTTATTGTTTCTACTGATACTAATCAACCATAAATGACTGTTGTTTGCTGAAAATGGTGAAATCACGAGGCAAAGTATGGTAAACAATCAGGAAGAGGAGAGTCCTCCGGGGGTAGGGAATAAGGAATGATAAGATTGAACCATTAAGCCCAACAAAACATAAAGAACACAAGGAGAATCATAAGAGCTGCAGACAGGGCTATTGACCAGTCGAGGAGTGAGTATGAGTCTTCCGAGGAGGTATCTTTAGACTCTATGCCAGAGTATGTTCCTAACTGGCCGGAGATACACAGGTTGAGGGATACAACTCCAGCCTCTCCCACTACCCAAGCATTAGTGCGGATATCTTCTGAGTCATCTAAGGGCTCAGCCGCAGGCAGTGGCGAAGAGTATTCCACCTCTCCTATAGCTTCACTATTCAGAGAGAGTGTCATGGCAGAAGAAGGGGAAGTAGTAAAAGAGGGTGAACCCCAAGTAGGTGGGGTAGATCGGACTAGAAAACCGGAGGCACGACAGGAACGGTTTGTGAGTGAGATTGCCTACCACAAGTTCAAAGAGTGGTGGCCCGAGAGGAAGCTAATACCCGAGCGAAAATTCATGATACATGACCTCGAGCCTCACAACCCCAATGTGTTAAGGCAGTTCAGAGCGAGAGCAGGATCGGACTATTTCATAGGATAGGTGAGATAGGCCAATGAGCACTTGGTGAAGGAGTTTTACACAAATGTGGCCCGCAACAAAAAAGGCACCACAGTCACCAAAGTGTGGAACCTGACGGTAAAATTTGATGGCAAAATAATAAATGACTACTTGGGTTTTCTGGAGGAGGATGGGTCACTATATTTGGAGAATATGCAATTAGGTGAGTAATCTCGTCCTTGGTTGGCAGAGTACTTGGAAATCCCAGGTACCACCCCCGAGTGGTTGACTGCGGGAGTGAAGATATTGCAGAGAACTTTGGATTTTGAGGCTAAAGGGTAGGAGACATTTGTATGCAGCAGGCTAGACCCACCACCCATGACAACTCACTCCCTATTCATCGGGCTATATTGGTAGCATCTATTATGGCGGGTACCCGATTGACATCGGGAATGTGATGTCTCGAGTCATTACACAGGTGGTGAATGAAGGTGACAGAAATTATCCTTTCCCCAATTTCTTGACCATGTACCTGGAAGACTTAGAGGTAGATAAGTGGAGGTTTGATATGAAAATGAAGCCGAAGGCACCATTCTCCTGGTACAACCTGCAGGGTGATGACAACCCTAAAGGCAAGGATTACAAGGGAAAAGCCACTGCTCCAACTGGCCAGTCTGAAGAGCCAGTAAGGGTAGTGGCTCCTACTCAGCCTCCTTCCACCTCATCAGACACAGCCCCAGGTCCATCCACTTCTACAGTTCCAGAGATACCTTCCACTAATGCATATCCATTGGCTGCCCACCGTCTGAGTCAGGCCATCGCCAGCATGAACAACTGGATGCAAGCAGCTTCTTCTAAGTCGTCTGTCCTATCTACTACGGTGGAAGCCCAGTCAGCACCTTCCCCTCCACAGGTCTCACAGTCCATTGAGGACACTCTCAAGGAGCTTCTGGACAACCAGAAGAAGCTCCTAGAGAACCAGAAGTTGATTATGGATGCTGTTGATAAACAAGGGAAAGCTATTAAGGAGCTTGCAAAGGAAGCGAAGAAAATGAGAAAGACTCGGGCTTCAAAAGAGTCGGTGAAAGAGCTCAGGGTAGAGGTTGATAGACTGAAGGCGGGTTACCTACCTATAGATTTGCTATTCCATGACCAAGAACTAGCAGCCCAGCCCCAGCCAGTGCAAGAGTTCGAGAGGCCTCCTAAGAGGACGAGGGTGATTGGCGGACCTGCAGAAAGGTTCCTCTATATTTCCTCAGGATTCAGCTCAAGACTCAATCTAGGTCCAGGTCCCAGCAGAGCCACAAATCACAGGGAGCCAATCTTAGGTTCCCGAGCAGACAGAGGACCCAGGGACCCAGACTCAGGATCCCATGCAGCCGGAGGGCCCATAGGGAGTTTCTTCTTACTCTCTTTACTCTATTTTGTACTTATTTTGGTTAGTTGGCACTGAGGACAATGTCAGTTTCATTTGAGAGGGTAGGCCCTATTTTGAGATTTTGGATGTTGTACATATGATGATAATTTATGCCTTTTTTTTAATCTTTGGTATGTATATAATTTTAGCATTTCATTGCACTTTTCGTACTTTTTACTTTGGGTCTATATATAAAAGTTCCGTTCTTATGTATATATTCATTCCTCCTATTGTATATTTAATTAAATCCCCTATTGTACGTATCCATTTTACTTTCCGCATTTTTCCTTTCTTAGCTTCTTATGTGATGTTCGTAGCTTCTTGTTTTGAGTTTTTTCAGTAAGCCTTTGGTTTTCTTAATGCCATGGTTCTTTCCACAGGTGGAATATGTGTAAACCGGGTGGCTCTTCCCAATGATGGATAGCGTGACAACCTTCTTAAGGGTTTGAGTCCGTTTTCTTTTTGCTTTTTAGTAGTTAGTGGTAAGGGTGACTCAAGCAAAGCTTCACTTGGGCCTAGCACATTTGTATTTGATCCCATGGTGAAAAACAAATCGTTGTGTGTAGGATGATGAAAGTTGTGACCTTGAGACTCTTGTGTCGACCGATAATCATCAAGTGGTTTTTCGGGACCATTGTGTTGCTCAAATCTTATCTAAAGTTTTTGTGGGCCCCCGACTCCATGTCTTTAGCAAATTCCAAAGCTTGTGTGGTAAGAAATTGAATTGCAAGTCCAAGTCTCGAGCCATTGGTCTAGAACTTGCCCTGAATGTTTGTTTAGGCGAAATCCTAAGTGTAATTTGACTTGAGACGTGATTATAGTCTCTCCTAGATCTGAATGTTATCTTGAATATTTCCATAGCCTACCAATGATAAAATCCCTAGTCATCCCTTTTGAGCCTTAGACCTTTTTCCTTTAAGAACCATGATACAAGCCTTTACCTGTTCTAAAGATGCCCTCTCTTGGCACCAGATCTTTCTTTAGCACATGAAAAAAGTATAAGTTTGGGGGGAGAGACGAGGATTGCAACAAAGTGGTAAAAGGTACTAAATAAAGAAAAGGAAAAGCAATGAAAAAGAAAGAAAATCAAAAATACAAAAAGAATGTTCAATGTAGAAAAGAATGAAGGGATTAAATAAAAGCAAAGAGTGAAAGGTGTGGAAAGTTGAGAAAGGAGAAAAAGATGTGAAATGAACAAGAAATAGTGACAGTGTGTCTCTCTAACCCCTTAGAAAAAAGTGAAATGAATTAAAAAGTCAAGTGAATGTGTGCCAAATTAAAGCAAAAGAAGTGTTAAAGGGAAGATGGAACCTACTTAGACCAAACATTTTCTGCCCTAACCAAAAACCTTCACTATGTCTCCACAAAAGCCCTATATGATGTTGAGTTGAATGAAGCTTACATTAGTGGTGACTCACAAATGGGGCAAGCATATGGTACCTAGAGCCGGACTTATGGATTTTCCTTGAGAGAGATGAGTGTATTTCCATTAACCTCGTTCTGAGTGCTACAATCCTAAAGGTGAGGGTTGCTTAGGGAGAGTTGATGATGTGTGAGTTTGGGTTCCACATTGACTAAAGTAATAGAAAGAGTTTCTTTGATATGTTGAGTCAACTCTTGATTCTCTTATGTTACACTAAATCCATGGTGTTCAAAAGAGTGAATGCTGTCTTGAATTGAGGGCACTTGTTAGTCCCAATTGATGCTAGATGAGGTCACTTTAGGTCAACCGAATTTTTTTGGATTTACTCTTAAGGGATGGGTCTTAATTTATTTGCTTAAGGACAAGCAAAAGCTTAATTTTGGGGGAGTTGATAACTAGGGATTATGATACATTTTACGCTCCTTCTTACTTGATTTTTGATTAGAAATGTGTACAAAATAGTCCCAAAGGCTTACATGTTGTGCTTGATTGCAGGGTTTAGTCAACAAGGTGACAATTTGTCAAAACCAGCACAAAAAGGAGGAAAACATGCACAAGTACCAAGAACAAGGCCAAGCTCAGTATAACAGGACCAGTGCGGCCGCACACCATTCTGTGCGGTCCGCAAAGAGGAGGTTCAGAGAGTATGCATTTCAGGCAGCCAAGCAATGCGGCCGCAAAGAATTTTGTGCGGACCGCATTGACTTCATTGCGGCCGCACTCAACTTTGTGCGGTCCACAAAGCCCATGTTCAGAGAGCGCCAATATTGGAGGAATATTTCCAATACGGTCCGTGGTCCATTTTGTGCGGATCGAAATAGAAGCCACTGCTGCCGCACTCAATTTTATGCGGTCCGCAAAGCCCAAGTTCAGAGAGCAAATTATTTCAGCCAGAAATAATTGGACGATAAGCTGCACTCGTGAACAGTTCTCTTTTACTATTTTGAGTAATTTTAGCTTACTTTCATCATTGAATCTTCAAGTTTTATCTAGTAATTAATTATTATGGGCTTTTCTTCATCTATTTTTTTGTTTTCTTCTACAATCATGAGTAGCTAAACCCATTAGCTAGGGTTTTGGCTCAACCCTAGTATGGGTAATTGATAGGTTTTGTATTTTAATGCTTGATTGTCTATGGGTGTTTGATATTTGGACTAATTTAGGGTTTTAATATTGAATTGGTGGTTGCAAACACTAGTTTATGCCTAGTTGACTTTGGCTCTTCTTCAGAAAGAGAACCTAAGTCTATAAAATTGGTCCAACAAGGAATTGGGGCGTAATCAAGAGATTGATAGCCCAAATTAAAGGGTTAAACCTAGAGATAGTAATACCCGACTTGAACCTCAATTGCTTGCACAAATTATTTTATCTAATTGGTCTTGAGAAAGTCAATTAGGGAAAAATCACTCGAACTACCGAGAGGGGTAGAGTGAGTAGAATCGTGCAATGGTTATATCGTCATCCCCAAATGTGACAATCTAGCCTTAGACTCGAGAATCCACCAATTATCTACCTAGGAGAAAGTCGCTTCCCTAGTGCCCTTTAAACTAATTAGACAATCCTCAATAGTTTACTTTTAGCTTAACTTAGCTCAATTTAGCAATAGTAGCATAAAGTTAGAAATAATATCAAAACCAATTATGAAAAGAAGTGCAATTAGGAACAACTACGCAACTCCAATTTAGGTAGACACTCAATTCCAATATCTAGCTCCCTGTGAAAATCGATCCCGACCTTCTTGGATAAAAGCTGCTTCAACCACTCTTGCAACTTTATAGTAGTGCAGGGTTGGCCTCGATCAGGGATCTGCAAAAAGGGGTTAATAGTTGTGCCCCAAATTCTCGTGGTCTGGGGATTAGGATGGGGGACATCCTCCTCTCGGGTGTCTGTAGTCGGTGGAGGAGATGTAACAGTTGCTAGTGATGAAGGCACGACCGGTGTGGAGGAAGATGAAGCTGATGGCGTTGTAGGTTATGAAGCAGTTGCGGTAGAGGCAGTGTTGTTTGTAGGCTGAAGAGGCCCGGTACTCAACCTCATAGTACCGGAAGCAACAATTGGGATCATAAAGGGAGAATCATCATTTTCCACTAAGTCAAATTCTACCTAGAGCGCTCGGACATCGCCCTCGGATGGGGTTCTAAGATCTCCAGATTGAGCATTTTGTTAAGCTGATGAAGATCATTGTCTCATTTGGAGGAAAGCTTCTTCATCACTGGCTTCCCATCATCGTCAATGAATACAGTGGCTACGGTTGGATCGGGCATGGCCTTCTTTACTTTCTTATTTTTACACTTGGCTAAGGTAGAACACCGCCTTTTTAGTTGCTTCTTCTTTAGCCAGGGACTCCGAGAAGAAGCACCTGTACCGGAAGCAGACCCGAGGGCACCGTCCAGGTTGGGGCTTCCTGCAACAACCTTGTAGCCTTTTCGGGATCAACCAAAGCATCCTCCTAATGGCAAGAAACAAAACCTTGCGGGAAATCTAAATCAAACAAGAATGTAGGGTTAGCAAGTTTTCTTATGTACAAAGGTGGAATGAAGAAAAAGTCTATTTACCATGGTTCTTAGCCCTTCACCCGTATTTGGGGACCAACTCCTTCCACCGCAGGGTCTCTGGCGAGTGATGTCTAGAATTTTCTAAACCGATTGATCCAGCTTTTAACCCTTGGTGGTACCCACCGAGTAGCTGAAATAACAAAAAAAAAAGTGTTAGCAGTGACATGGAGCATTCCCTTTTTTGGAATAAGAGGCAGATTTTGAACTTACATGAACAATTCCAGGATTCGAGAAAAGATAGAGTTGTTGCTGGGATGATATCACTAGTAGAAATGATGACAAACCGCTCCATCCATCCACAGTCATTGTTACCATCCATGCTAGTAAGCAGAGCATTGTGGCCATACTTGCTGAAGTTTATTACTCTTCAAGATTTTGAGGGAGTAGAAGTTCATCATGTGATCCAAGGTGAGGGACTCTTTCATTTCCAAGCACAAAATAGTCATCGTTATCCACACAGAGGGTCCTACTTGTGCCAAACAGACTTGATACTAGTGGCATAACTCTAAAGTCATAAGATGAAGTCCCTCGCTTAATGAGAATGGGCCAAAAGTGAAGGGGTACGTGTAAATATACGTGAAACTCTTCTTAGTGAAGGTTACCCGCTCCACCAGATCAGGAGCAATGATGTTTAGGGCATGTCAGTCACAATCCTCCTTCACAGCAAGAATATTGAAGGGCGAATAGGAGAAGGATATTTACCCACAACCCAAGTTCGAGGGTTTGAAGTGGGGAACTTCTTTTCGAAATCTTTGGAAGTGTTCATATGCTTAGGTATGATGGTGCACACTGTGGGAGGATCAACAAAAACATCGACCTCTTTATCTTTGCTCTTCTTCGGGCCCCCACCGAAGAGAAGGCCAGAGTTCTTGGAAGAATTAGTAGAAGAAGCCATAATAATAAGGAGATGATAGAGTTTTCTGAAGAAGATAGAAGAGAAATCAAAGCACAAGGAAATTAAGAGCAAAGAAGTTAAGGAATCTTATGAAGTTGTTAGAAGTTAAAAGAAGAAGAATAATATGTATAAGTAAAGGCATAGGCGGCTAAAATCGTGATCATGATTACCTCGAGAATCGGCAAAAATATTGCCAAATCATGGGGTAACACGTATTCGGTATTTTAAATGCGAGGAGACGTGCGTCTTATCGAGTTTCATAAACTTTTCAGAAGGGTTTAGAAAATTTTTCGGCAAAAAAGAAATCTTCACCAACTTCCCGATGACACAAAGATATGCCATCAGATAGCAGGGGGACTATCTGTATTGGGTAAAATTAATTTATATTAAATGCTTGAATAATTCATGACACGTGGAATTGGAGGCAAACGGAAGATAAAGCGAGTGGGAACCAAGATCGAGGACAACAACTTCGCTTGATATCGGGTAGATCCCGAAAGGAAATGGTCAGCAGAGGCAAATGAATGTTTGTCATCAGAGGGAATTTAATAAGGAATGTTCCTCAATATTAAATATGCAGCCGTTGCAGAGAATTTTTGTATTTATTGGCCTGCCGTTACACATTTATTAATGGCCCCAGTTATTGACATTTAAGAGGGACTTGATCGTAGGATCTTGTTCCCTAGGTATAGCTATAAAAAGGGACTTGAACAACCACGGTAACGCACGAAATCTCTGGCAAACTTATGCTACATTTTACTGCCAAGCTGAATAGTATAAGTTTATCTTTTGTCTAGTTCTGTTCTTATCGGAAGCCTTGCTCCCGAAACTAGGCTTGCTATTTCTTTCAATTTCAACGCTAAGTTTTATATTTAATTTAATTTAATTTATTTATTATTTTGGGATCAAATCAATTCGCTTGTCTATAAACCACGTATAGATTTAATTATACCGTTTTACGGATAAACATAATAATAAATTATTAACGCCATTTTCAAATAATGAATAGGCAACTCGAGTTATAGTACGTATCAAAATGTTTGGACATTAGGCCTACATATGGCTTGATTTATTTCTACACGTTTCAGTTACATTATTTAAATGTGAATCGGTAATCTAATGGCTGTCAATCACGTGTACATAACTCCAATTTCGGTAATAAAATTTTTTAATAAACAAAAAAATACGCAATTCTTTATTTCTTTATTGTTGCAAACTTGTTATGTAACAAAGCATATTAGTTTACGACAAGGATCAAAGTTCTAATGAGACAAATATTTAGGAGTACATTTTGTGCATGTGTTCCACATCTAACCACGTACCAAATTTCTAATGAGATTATTGAACTTGGGATTTTTAATAATTTAATGTTGTTATAAAATAACAGCAATTTAGTAAAACATGAACAAGAAATAGAGATATAGAGAGAAAGATAGAAGGAAGAGATTTTCTTCTTCAATTGTGTGTATTTTCCTATCTATTACAAGGCCTTTATATAGGCATAAAAAGTGAAGAAAATATGTCATGAAATATGTCATTGAACATACAAAATATGTCATTCAATATGTCATTAACCATTTGAGATGAAGATCATGGAAGAAGAGTAGACATCCACCATAAATTTATATCTATCATAACACTCCCCCTTGGATGTCCATAGATAATGTGCCTCGTTAAAACCTTACTAGGAAAAAAAAAAACTATGGAGAAAAAAAAATCTAGTGAAGGAAAAAGAGTACACATATTTAGAAATACGCCTTTTGGTTGCCTCGTTAAAAACCTTGCAAGGAAAACCCAGTGGGACAAAACCTTGTAAGGAAAAAAGAGTACAACGCGTATTAACTCCCCCTGATGAGAGCATCAATTCACATCCTTAAACCTACGCATCCCGATCTTATGTACTAGCTTCTTGAAGGTTGACGTCGGTAGAGATTTTGTGAACAAATCAGCCATATTATCACTTGAACGAATCTGTTGCACATTGATATCACCATTCTTTTGAAGATCATGTGTGAAAAATAACTTTGGTGAAATGTGTTTTGTCCTATCTCCTTTTATGAACCCTCCCTTTAATTGAGCTATGCATGCTGCATTGTCTTCATACAAAATCGTGGGTAATTTGTCACATTTCAAACCACATTTGTTTCGAATAAGATGTATTATAGACCTCAACCACACGCACTCTCGACTTGCTTCATGAATAGCAATTAGTTCCGCATGATTAGATGAAGTAGCCACAATTGATTGCTTAGTCGATCGCCAAGATATGGCAGTGCCTCCACAGGTAAACACATAACCTGTTTGAGATCGAGCCTTGTGTGGGTCAGATAAATACCCAGCATCAGCATAACCAACAAGATCGGGACTGCAATTATTTCCATAAAATAAGCCCATATCGGTAGTCCCTTTTAGATACCGCAATATGTGTTTGATTCCATTCCAATGTCTCCTTGTAGGAGCAGAGCTATATCTTGCTAAGACATTAACTGAAAAGGTTATGTCAGGCCTTGTAGTATTGGCAAGATATATTAGTGCACCGATTGCACTAAGATATGGTACTTCAGGACCAAGTAGATCTTCATTCTCTTCTTGAGGTCGGAATGGATCCTTATTCATATCAAGTGATCGAACAACCATCGGAGTACTTAATGGATGTGCTCCATCCATGTAAAACCGTTTCAATACCTTTTCTATGTAAGCAGATTGATGAATAAAAATTCCGTTTGCCAAATGTTCAATTTGCAAACCAAGACATAATTTTGTCTTTCCGAGATCTTTCATCTCGAATTCCTTCTTTAAATAATCAATTGCCTTTTGGAGTTCTGTAGGAGTTCCAATAAGGTTTATGTCATCAACATATACAGCAAGTATAACAAACCCTGATGTTGTTTTCTTTATAAAAACACATGGACAAATGGCATCATTTATATAACCTTCTTTTAATAAATACTCATTAAGGCGGTTATACCACATTCTTCCTGATTGCTTTAGACCATACAAAGATCTTTGCAATTTGATTGAAAATATTTCCCGAGACTTTGAATTATGTGCGTCAGGCATTTTAAATCCCTCGGGAATTTTCATGTATATCTCATTATCAAGTGAACCGTAAAGGTATGCTGTAACCACATCCATTAAATGCATGTCAAGCTTTTCATGGATAGCAAAACTAATGAGATAACGAAATGTTATAGCATCCATAACAGGAGAATATGTCTCTTCATAATCGATACCAGGCCTTTGTGAAAATCCTTGTGCAACTAGACGTGCCTTATATCTTTGTACCTCATTTTTCTCATTCCTTTTACGTACAAAGACCCATTTATATCCAACAGGCTTAACACCATCAGGTGTTTGCACTACAGGTCCAAAAACTTCACGTTTCACAAGTGAAGTTAATTCTGCCTGGATGGCGTCTTTCCATTTTGGCCAATCATCTCTCTGTCTACATTCATCGACAGAGTTTGGTTCAAGATCCTCGTCTTGTTGCATTATTTCAACAGCAATATTATAAGCAAATATGTTATTAATAACAATACTATTTCGGTTCCATGTTTTCCCCGTTGAGACATAACTTATTGAGATCTCTCCATCATCATCATTTTCAGGTACCTGAACTTCCCTTGAGGTCCTATCATTTGTTATGTCTATGTGCTCTTCTTGAGCCACTACCTCCGTATTATGATCACTTTGATCATTTACTCCTTTTCTTTTCCGAGGATTTTTATCCTTAGAACCGACGGGTCTACCACGTTTCAAGCGTGGTTTAAGCTCATTTGCTTTAATTGATTGTCCTACCGGGATATCAACTCGAACTGGAGCATTAGCAGCTGGAATATATGACTTAGTCACCCTTGGCAGGTCAGTGAACGCATCTGGCAGTTGATTTGCAATATTTTGCAAGTGAATTATCTTTTGAACCTCTTGTTCACATTGATTTGTTCGAGGATCTAAATGAGATAGTGACAATACATTCCAATCTATCTCATTTCTCAGCTGCTTATTTTCTCCCCCTAATGTTGGGTATATTGATTCATCAAAATGACAGTCAGAAAATCTCGCTGTAAATAAATCTCCGGTCATAGGCTCCAGATATTTTATAATAGAAGGAGATTCATACCCAACATATATCCCCAACCTTCTTTGGGGACCCATCTTTGTGCGTTGTGGTGGAGCAACTGGAACATATACCGCACAACCAAAGGTTCTAAGATGGGAAATATTTGGCTCTTGGCCAAAAGCCAATTGCAATGGGGAGACTTCATGATAACTGGTTGGTCTTATACGCACAAGTGTTGCTGCATGCAAAATAGCATGTCCCCACACTGAAAGGGGAAGTTTTGTTCTCATTAGTAATGGTCTAGCTATTAATTGGAGGCGTTTAATCAATGATTCTGCTAGACCATTTTGAGTATGGACATGAGCAACCGGATGCTCAACTTTTATTCCAATGGCCATACAATAATCAGTAAAGACATGAGATGTAAATTCACCAGCATTATCAAGACGAATTGTCTTAATTGCATAATCTGGAAATTGTGCTCTTAATCTTATTATTTGGGCCAACAATCTCGCAAATGCCATATTACGAGTTGACAATAAGCACACATGTGACCATCTTGTAGATGCGTCTATCAAGACCATAAAATACTTGAATGGTCCACACGAAGGGTGTATAGGCCCACATATATCACCCTGTATACGTTCCAGAAATGCAGGGGATTCAATCCCAATTTTAGCTGATGATGGTTTAATAACCAATTTTCCTTGAGAACAAGCAGCACATGAGAATTCCTTAAATTGAAGAATCTTCTTGTTCTTTAATGTGTGCCCATTTGAATTCTCTATTATTCTGCGCATCATGTTAGAACCGGGATGACCCAACCGGTCATGCCAAATGATAAAATCATTAGAAGTAGTAAACTTTTTGTTTACTATGCCATGTGATTCAATCACACCAATATTTGTGTGATACAACCCAGAAGAAAATGCGGGTAGTTTTTCATGCACATATCTTTTACCCGCTTTTATTGTAGTAATATAAAGGTATTCCACCTTTCCTTCATTTGATGTCTCAACATGGTAGCCATTTAGGCGAATAGCTTTGAAACTCAACAAGTTTCTTTGAGATTTACTACAATACAATGCATTATCAATATTTAATATCGTTCCTTTGGGTAATAATAAGGTTGCTCTTCCGGAGCCCTCAATCAACTTTGTACTACCGGATATTGTATTAACATAGGCCTTTTTCATAACCAAATAAGAGAAAAATTTCTTTTCTCTTAATATTGTGTGAGTTGTAGCACTATCCAAAAGACATATATCTTCATTACTCATCTTGGATCCAATTGAAGACTGGGAAATTTTAATTTCTTCATAAAAAAAATAAAAGTACATCATGAGAAATACTGAAAAAACTAACATCACCAACGACAATATAAGACAACTTAAGTACTACTTAAAAAAACAACAACTTTAGACGAGATAAAAGCATTGAAAATAACAACACAATTGCATTCCCCAATAAAATGATCAAACTTTAGTTTTGATCTGCAAAGAAATCTTCAACTTCCAAATGAGTAAGATCATCGAGACCTTGAAAATCATCATCTTTCAAAGCAAGATTTGTCTCGGCATTGTCATCATTTTTGTTTGAAGGCCTTGCCTCAGAATCATTTTTAAAGGTCAAGTGTGACTCCACTAAGGTATTAGCAGAAGATGCTCCAACATTATTTGCCTTTCTTTTGATGGAGTTTTGATAAAGCCTAACAAAATGCTCAGGTGCACGACATTCAATTTTCCAATGACCTTTCATGCCACAACGGTGGCAGTTACCATTTTTGCCTCTTGAAGGATTGTTTTGAGAACCCATATTGTTCTCTCGTTTGCCATGACCACCACGATGACGATTATCATATCGTCTCTTACCATTGCCATGCCCACGTACATTCATATGACCATGATTATTATTCAGTCTTTTTCCAGACTTATCACGTCTGGCTACCATATTTGCTTCAGGAAGCGGAGCTGACCCTGTGGGACGGGCTTCATGATTTTTCAGCAAAAGGGTATTATGTTGCTCAGCCACCAGAAGGCATGAGATCAACTCAGAATACCTTTTAAAGCCCCTTTCACGGTATTGTTGTTGTAATACCATATTTGAGGCATGAAAAGTCGTAAGAGTTTTTTCCAACAAATCCTCATCATTTATAACTTCCCCACATAATTTCAATTGTGAAGTTATTCGAAATACAGCAGAGTTATATTCACTTACGGTTTTAAAATCTTGCAGCCGTAAGTGCATCCACTCATATCGAGCCCTTGGCAATACCGTAGGCTTAAGGTGATCATACCTTTCCTTCAGGCCAGTCCACAATTCAAGTGGATCTTTCACTGTTAAATATTCAACCTTCAAACCTTCATCCAAATGATGACGAAGGAAAATCATGGACTTCGCTTTGTCTTGGCTTGATGCCTCATTACCCTGAGTAATGGTGTTACCAAGGCCTTTAGCGGCTAAGTGAATCTCAGCATCGAGAACCCATGATAGGTAATTCTTTCCAGAAATGTCAAGTGCCACAAACTCAAGCTTTGACAAATTTGACATAGTAAAAACTACCAAAGAAAATAAATGAATTAGAAATGATTAAGATGATAGTGAAAATAAATAAATGAATAGAAACATTACGAATGCTTAAATTGTGTTGCCATAATACATATAGTGGTAATGATAACCTTAATCTATTTATTAGTATTTATGCAGATTTGAGAATGAAAGGTTATGTATTATACCAAACAACAATTTCTGTAAATGAAGACAAAATATTGATAAAAATATAGGTTTAAGGTGATGGATTTTAACGCCAATAATTAGCAATTGTTTGCCACAGTGTAGTATTCATATTGATTCGTAATGATCATGATAACAAATTGACTTAATTCATATAATACAGTACAATACCACTAGAATGACAAGAAGAGAAGAAGAAATGTAGAAGATAACCTGTTATACCTTTCGGATAAAGAATTGAACTTAACTTTCAACAAGGCTAGAGTCGTGCTGATAACGTGTTATAAAATAACAGCAATTTAGTAAAACATGAACAAGAAATAGAGATATAGAGAGAAAGATAGAAGGAAGAGATTTTCTTCTTCAATTGTGTGTATTTTCCTATCTATTACAAGGCCTTTATATAGGCATAAAAAGTGAAGAAAATATGTCATGAAATATGTCATTGAACATACAAAATATGTCATTCAATATGTCATTAACCATTTGAGATGAAGATCATGGAAGAAGAGTAGACATCCACCATAAATTTATATCTATCATAACAAATGTTACATTTTTATGTGTGCTTTTCTGTTTTTTAGTACGGTGGGATCAGGGGTTATGGATGCACTAAGTGAAGTATTCAAGTTAATATTAAAGAGCATTTTAAGGTTAACCAAAATGGAAGTCTTAGGTTTATTTTATTTTCCCATATATGTCTAAGCAAGATTATTACCAAAAACTAGTAACTCGTATAGGATATTGTTTTCATAAGAATCAAGTCTACATCCTAGTGTTCTAGTAAAAAAAGAGCCTTTTGTATTTTTATCTAATATAATTATACTTTAATTCCTTCTTTACGGTATATATTCGCATGTCGGGCGAGTTTAGGAGGGAAACATATTCCCCGATTCAATATGTCATAATTATTTACTTCGCATCACTTTGTTTGTTATAGTTTTACTTGACACAAAATTTAATAAAGAGAAGAAGATTTTTGAAATTTATAATCTTAAATATGCTAGAGCATAATATTTAAGAAGTTATAAGACTTTTGAAATTTGTACTTTTAAACATACCATGATATTTATATGGTTATAAAAATTTCTCATTTAGAAAATATAAGAATATGCAGTTAATCTTTATTGAAACAGATGAGTAAGAAAATAGCGTCAAACAAACTAGATCGGAGGGAATATAACTAAATTGGTTTAATTCTGTCCTAAACCTTAGATATTCTAAGAAACCGATAAACTATTTTCTACAGGCTGAAATAAAAGTTAATCTTCTAACTATTTATTTTCCTGATTGGCAAACATATCTGGAAATATTAAATTTTGCGAATATCTGTGTTAACCTGTTGATTTTACTAGTGATTACGACGTTTTAACATGTCGGTAATAGAATAAACTAATAGTTTAAAGATAATTATGCAATGAATTCAATAATACCATGAAATTTAAATGGAAATTAGTTGAAGGCATATCAATTATGTTTGATCAGTACGCTAGGAGACAATCACATAGTAATTAGTCTTTTTCATTTTTCAGGCTAAGTAGGGTTGATGTGCAGGATATGACAGAAGTAATCAACGTGATAAAGACGAGGTATGAAATAAGCATCGTTGAATGTCGTATCCAGCAACATATTTAGTTGTTTTGACTAAAGTGGAATTCAAAATTCTCAAAATCTTAGGAAATTTTCTCTTAATGTTTGGTTCCTTTCATTAGCAAAAAATGAAAGGGACGTCCGACTGTGGGCTTTACCTCAGTTGCGAACTAACTGGTTTTGTTAACGAAACATTTAAAAAGAACATGGTACTGTATAACTGGTGTATGTTATATATAAAAATTATACAAATTTTATATATAAATAATTTTTGGTAGGGGCTAAAAGTAATAATACCTTACGTACAAACATTTAAGGCAAAATAACATTCCAACCACTTAAATTTGTACCCGTTTATCAGTCCCGATAAATAAACTTAGAAGTTTTTTATTTGAACACTTTAACTTAATCATATTGACATTAATAAATCACTTTGACTATTGATCGTGTTTATGTGGTGATAGCATAGCTGATTCGGCTGAACTATGTGCAAATCACGCTTGTAAGGCGCATGATTCTGCTAGTTTTCACAATAAAAAATTATTAATACTACAATAAATAAGGAAACGACTAAAAAGAAAAAGGAAAACAGTAAATCCCTACCCAGCTACCCTTCGCTAGCTCCACCTCCCCTAATTCCCCTTTAATTTCCCCTCTTCTTCCTTTTCTCTATTAGGCTTTTTTTCTTGTGATGGAAATTCTCTGCAACTTTTTTGATTTTTTTGGGATTATGGTTTTGATTGGTCTCAGTGATAAAGAGTGAATAAGTGATGATTCTCACTGGTGGCGTTTTCCTAGGGTGGATTGATTGTTCTTCTCTTAGTTGTATATAGTTAATTTTTTGGGGTTTTAAGAGTTGACTATCTATAGGAATTTCCATATATGTCTTGTAATTGGTAATTTTTTTAATTAATTTGGGAGTTTTTGAGTGGAAAAGGATGTAGTTTATAGTTGATTTAAATTTTTTTTTTTTTAGATAGGATGAGGGTGGTGTCTGTCACAGGGGTGATTTATGTCACTCGAATTTCCGAGTTCACCTCTGTGTGGCAGTCAAGCACAGTCTCGATTTCAGCCTTTCCAACACTTAATTTTATTTTAGGGACGTTTGAAACTTAGACCGAAATAGGCAGCAAAAATAGTAAATAGAGGCACACACGATATATAGGAATTTCTTCCCAACTCGTATTAATATGTGAATACAAGAACACAATAGCCAACCCTATAGCCAAGACAAAGAATTCCCCAATTCTCTGCCCCAAAACGATTTTCCCACTCTACGAAATGACTTAGACGATTTTGCTTAACAAAATGCACAAAGCTAAGTTCTGCCTTGTTTAGGGCAGCCTAGGCACCTATTTATAAGGCTGCAATCAGTTGACAAACCCCAACTGATGGGCAAACATGTTAAGACAAGTACAAAAATGTGCCTCCATTTTTAGGCCATGATCAGCATGTCTTGGAAGAGGTTGCAACTGCCAACTGCCTCTCATGTGCTTCGCACATGTTTTTCAACTGCTGCTTGTGCACAGCATGTGCCTGTTTTTCACCCAGCTGCTTTGTTCCCAAGGCCGGCATTACGCCCAGCCTTGCCTTTGACACTGCTCCACATCAATGTCATGGCCCTAGCTCGCCACCCACTGACTTAGCCGCACACGTTCATTGCCATAATTTCCCGCTTATGTCAAGTCGCCCCCAACTTGATCAAATCTGCCCGCATCAATTGTCGCTGCTTGTTCAACATTGTCTTGCCATTCCGTGCCATGTATTTGCCCCTACTTTGACATGGCTTTGCCTTACCATTGTTTTGCCAACCCACACGTCTAAGTAAAATGCGCCTTGCTTCCGTTCAAGGTGTGTTTGTCAACCCCGCATAGTCCGTCATGCCGAGCAGCCCATCATGATGTTGCCCAATTTTCAGGTTGTGTGACAAGACCATCATGAAAATCCTTGTCACAACCCACACCTGCCGAGGACCTTTGTTAAGGGGCTAACGAACCACCCCTACCAGAAGAATTTATCGTCCTCGACGAAGTAGCTTCCGCATTTTCAGCACCACCATAGGCCCTAAATATGTTGATTTTTGCTCATGTTCTTCCTCATTTGGCTCATCTTCACTCTTTTCTTCAACAAACAAAGCTAAAAGTCGTCCAATTCTTGGACAATCCCTCACCATGTGTGGTCCTTTGCAAATAAAACAGCCATCAAACTTGTTGTTTTGTCCCTTGTTTGTCGAAGGTCCAGCATATTGCCTTCCCTTTTCATTGCCATTTCCCTTAACAGCATTACCCTTGTCGTTTTCATTTTTCCTCCACTCTTTTGCCTTGTCCTTATTCACGTTTTTTGGACTTTGAAGTAGTAGAGAAATCAGAACCATCTTGTCCCAACCGAAAATCACCCAACGCATCCGCAGCAGCGATGGCACTAGGAAGGTCTTTCACATTCTACCTTCGTAGTTCCATCTGCGCCCACGACTGCAACCCGTAAAGGAAATTATGCAACTTGTCTTCCTCGGACATGTTGCTTATATCCAGTATCAAAGAACTGAATTCTTTGAAATATTCCCTGACCGTTCCAGTTTGTTTCAACTTCTTCAAACGATCTCTAACAATCCAGCCCGCATTGCAAGAATAGAATTGATCCTTCAACTCTTTCTTTATCCCTTCCCAAGAGTCAATCTTCAGCCTACCAGCACTTACATCATCTGCCACGCGCGTCCGCTACTAAAGCTTTGCATCGTCCACCAAGTATAGTCATAATGGTGACCTTGTCTTCATCTTGCACTTTGGCAGCATGAAAGTACTTCTCCATATACCACTGGAAGTTTTCGAGTTTCTCGGCACTCCTTGCGCCATTAAACTCTTTAGGCTCCGGAATTCTGACCTTGGTACAATCTGCCCTGTCACACCTCCTTTTTACGCTACTACACCCGCGAGGGTATAATAAAGGAGTTTTTTCACTTAAAGGACAATCGGAATGGGATTTATTATTAATATTCAGAGTCGCCACTTGAGAGATTAATGGTGTCCCAAGTCACCGATTGAATCCCGAACCGAGGAAAATATGACTCTGTTAACAGTCCGCGAACCAGAAATCCGGATAAGAAATTCTGTTAACCCGGGAGAAGGTGTTAGGCATTCCCGGATTCCGTGGTTCTAGCACGGTCGCTCAACTATTGTATTTGATCTTATCTGATTTTAGAACATATTCTATCCTATGTGCCTTTTATTAATAGTCCGCTTTTATTATATATTTATTTTTTAATTAGATTTACAACGTCGTGAAAATGCATCTCGAACCACGTCGCACCAGTGCACCTGTGACTTTTGACACATTTCGACTTCGTTGAGATTTGGATTTGGGTCACATAAATGTGCACCCGTATTTAGGGAGGTAATATTATTAACATACGCGCCTAAAGCAACTACGCGTTTATTATATTTGAGGAAGACCATGAAATTCGCTAAATGGCCCTCCCGAACTCTAAGTTTTTTAATAGTCATTCGTTGAGGGCCCCGCCTTTTGTATTTCGTTTGGCGAGGCTCGTCTCATCATTTTATTTGAAGGTTAATCCTAAAAGCAACTATGATTTTTTTTCTATTTTTTGTTTGTCTTTAAAATAAAAACAAAGGTCCTAATTAATTTGCCATGGGCTTAGACATGCCTTTGGGTATTATCAATCCAATTTTCATTTAGCCTCAGGCCCAAATGGCCCAGGCCACATGAAAACGATTTACCTCAAATGGTCGGACCTTATGGAGGAGGTCATGGGATCGACTCCCTGGACAGACCACGCATTTTTTCTAACTACAGCCTACATCAAAATTCCAATATTCAACAGCCCTGGGTATTGCACAAGAAAAATATTATTGCACATATGAAAGTTTTGGCCCCGGTTCCAACAAACACATATCTATGACAACACCAGGGCCTTCAATCAAAATAACAAGGCCCAAAGAAACCAGGAAAATTGATCGACCAAAACAGGCTGTAACACCTACTAAGATCGATCCACAACTGGTCTAAATAGTTTTGTGGCCAATCTAGACGCAACACGTAATTATCAAATATACTAAACGACAGTTGATTGAATTCCAATCTCAACTGTTTTACCTATTGACTTTACTTTGAAGTTTCAAATACTCATTAACATGAAAGCCCAAATAGAACATGATTTACTAATACAAAATAAATCAATCGTTTTAAACCAAACAATCCAGGTCATTTTACATGACATATGTAAACTCAACAACTCGAATTTCATTTCTTATTCACGCAAGCTTGAAACAGTCAACTCATTTGTACTAAGTGGGCAATAAGCTATAAATCCTAGCTGACATAGACAAATTGATTCTGAAGAAGCATATATATACTAATTATCTATACTATAACCACTGGTTTTGAAGAAAACATGTACAAATTAATTCACTTAACAGTCCAGCATTACATAGTCTAGTTCTCAGTTCTACTATGTATACAGGAGTATCAATATACTACTAATCAAATCACAACAATTATTTAGACATACAGAATGGAAAAATAACAAGGCAAATATCGGAATTGTGAACTTCAACTTCATTTCATGCTTTCAACAGATGGTGCTACATCAAATCAGTTTCAAGGTGTACCTGGAATCAAAGTATAACAATATGAGGATAGTCAGTAGCAGATGGTAGTGCAACAGCTCATACACAGCTCAGCAAACAGCAGTATCAGGCCAGAACCAAAATATAAAATCACAATGCCAATAATCAACCAAACAAGCTTGAATACACCAAATG
The DNA here is from genome assembly GCA_026770625.1 of Nicotiana glauca. Classification (NCBI taxonomy): domain Eukaryota; kingdom Viridiplantae; phylum Streptophyta; class Magnoliopsida; order Solanales; family Solanaceae; genus Nicotiana; species Nicotiana glauca. The sequence continues at coordinate 143,550 of MU664919.1, forward strand.
ATTTGAAATTAGACTCCGGAAATGACTGCTGAATTTCAACAAGTAGAATAACCAAGGACACACTTATTTGACCTCAAATCTATGCAAAATTGGACTAGAACTCACAAACTAACTTCAAACAAACGAAGGAATAGTATTTTTTTGATTTTTCTATTGTATTTTCTGTTGGTTTTTATTTTTATTTTTAGGCAGAATCTATTGTTTATGGTTTCCTTTTGAAGAAAATCTAGGATCTAAAAGGAGTTTTGATCTAAATTTGAATTTCAGATCTGTGAGGGCTTGATGAGATTTTAGGGGGAAAATTTTAGGTTCTCAAAAACTTGTTATTCAAGGCAATTGCATGCCCTTTTATAGGCAACAATAAAGACTGGTCAGATTTTCAATTTTTCTTTTTAGTCCCTGCTTATTTTCAGTTGTTCCCCCTTATTGTAAGACTTGTTATACAAGTGAATACCCTGATCTTCCTAAAACTTCTTTTTCCTCTCTATCTAGAATAGTCTAGAGAATTCTAATATCGACTAAAACATAATTTTCCCAATCCAAATACCCAATTTACCCTTGACTAAATCTGAACCTAATTCCCTGTTTAAACTAAATTAACCTGAAGTCTATGAATTTATCAGCTAACCAATTCTTAACAACTACTTCAAAGAAAACAAAACTTAAGAAAAATTATGACAAAGCCATTGTTGAACTAATTAACATACGCAGATAATAAACCCATCCAGAATTACTAAACTAAACTAATTATTGACTCAAGAAAAACTAGCCTACATTAGTACCCAAATGCTTTCAATAAACGAATTCAAACTAATAACTAAAACTAACAATTAAACCTACAAACAAATTACAACGAAATCAAAAGAAAAGAAAAGGAAACAACACAGAAGAACTTACTGGCACACAGAACTCACAAATTCAGAAAAAGAAAAGGAGAAAGAAATGCCATTAATAAAATAAAAAGAAAATGAAACAAGAGACTTACTGAAAATTTTTCGGCCAGTCGTCATTTTAAGATTAGTCCAATCTCAAGGTTGTTTAAGCTCTATTGACGGTCAAACCCTTACGAGGAAGGTCCAGGGACCCTATAGCACCATTTGCATGCACTTTGGTCACTCTATGATTTTGGCCGGAAAAATTGAAATGGATATTCGAGACGCTCCGGCCACATTCGAGACAAATGGCTATGGGGGTTTGGTAGAGGAGGAAGAGAGGATGCTGGGATGTTAATTTGGGTTGATTTGGGTGAAGTTGCGACGTGGCCGGAGATTTTTCGATTGAATATTCGACGCATTTTGTTGATGTTTGAAGGAGATGGATTACAGATTCATGATGAGGGAGAAGAGGGGGTTTTGGGGTGTCAATTTGGTAGTGATCGGAGCTAGGGATGTTCACCGCCGGCGGCGGCTCCGGCGGTGTTAGTGGTTCAATACGAGGAAGACAGTATGGTCGATTAGGGTTTGGTTGATTTTAAGACAATCTTATTAAAAAGACGAGACAAATATGGACCATTGGATGAGGGTAAGGGACGACTTGGATTTAACGACATAAAATGACGTCGTTTTGATTTTATTGAAGCTGATCGGGTAGGGTGACCTTGGGCCTGGGCGGGTGTGTTCTGTTTGGGCTAAGTCAATTAATAAAATAGCCTAATTAAACTATTTTCAATGAAACAACCTTTCCTTTTTAACATCTATTCTAACAATTTTCTTTTTTTTTCTTTTCTTTTTTTTTGGCTTTTTTTATATTTTCTAATTTTTATTTAAATGCTAAATTAAAAATCAACAACCAAATTACCACTAAAATTATATTTCCTAATTTTCCATTATACTAACTCCTAATTTAAACACAACTAAGTCAAACTAAAACTATAATTGCAAAAATGA
>MU664921.1:42675-157165 GCA_026770625.1 Nicotiana glauca
TTTTCCAACTTAAGTCTTCTTAAAAGAGACTAAGTGTCTCATTTCCAACCAAACTCTATCCGAATTACTTCAAATATACCAAACACAGGTAATGAAACCTAGAGAAGCATAAGACGGGGAAAATGGGGCGGAAATACCTGAGACGACGGGTCGGGTCATTACATTTATAAACGTTAAAGACCTCCACTCGATCACCCACTCTCATCGTCATCTTTCCTTCACAAACATCATTAATAGCTCGGCCTGTGGCTAAGAATGGACGCCTCAAAATAAATGGGACTTCCTGATCAGGCTCGTAATCCAGGATGATGAAATCAGCTGGGAATATAAAATACCCCACTTGGACAAGCACATCTTCAATTACTCCCTCAGGATGAGCAAGGGAGCGGTCAGCTAACTGTAAGATAACTGTGGTTGGGCGTGGTTCACCCAACCCCAACTGTCTGAATATAGATAGCGGCATCAAATTGATGCTTGCTCTTGTCACACCTCTTTTTCTCCTACACCCCGTAAAAGGGTATAAGAGAGGGAGTTTTTCCAATTAAAGGACAATCGAAACGGGATTATATTATTTAGAAGATTCAGAGTCGCCACTTGGGAAAATTTATGGTGTCCCATATCACCGGTTCAAATCCCGAATCGAGGAAAAGATTGACTCTGTATTACAGTTTGCGAACACAAAAATCCGGGTAAGGAATTCTGTTAACCCGGGAGAAGGTGTTAGTCATTCCCGAGTTCCGTGGTTCTAGCACGGTCGCTCAACTATTATAATTGGACTATTATCCGATTTTAGTACATGTTTTAGCCTATTGTGCAATTTTAATTTTATAACCGCTTTTATTTAATTATTTGTTAGGGAAGATTTCAGCGTTATTTAAAACACGTATTGAACCACGTCACATAAATGCACCCGCGGTCCTGACATATTTTATCTAACATTGTTGAGATTTGGATTTGGGTCACATAAATGTGCACCCGAGTTTAGGGAAGTTAATTTAATATTACGCGCCTAAAGTAACTACGCGTTAGCAACTTTGCGAGGGCCATGAAAATTTGCTAAATGGCACGCCTCGATTTCTAAGGATTTTGACTTTAAGCCCATCTAGCTCTATAGTTTCTAATTTCTGCAATCAACTTGATTTCCAAACACACCATTTATCCGAAACATCTGTTCTATAATGCCTAGCACCATCTGATCGTCGAATGAACACAAGCTATTAGCTATGACAGATGTTGCGTGAATCTCTAGGCTCAAGTGAAATAGATCAAGACGTCACAAGTTAGTTGATGCATCACCACTCAAACTTGCCTATGCATTTTAAATCCATTAAATTACTGTTCAGTCATTCCAACCATCAATCTTTTATGTTTAAGGCAAGATACAAGTACAAACTTTTAAATTGACCCCGCAAAACAAACACCTCCAATTTTGGATGAACTTTTTTATTTCAGAGAATGCACGCTATAATTACAAGAAAGAAAAGTTTTCCTAAGACTTATCCTGCCATCTTTGGCAGCCTATCTTCTTGGCCAGTCAAGACGAGCAACTTCAACTAAGTAAGCTAGCCATTATATACTGCAAATACATACTACTAGGACCAGATCATGGACATAAAAAGACCAAAAGCAAACCAAAGTGAATATTGGACGAATGAAAATATCACTAGATATGTATCATCTAACACTTTCAACAGAAGATATTGAAGAAAAATTAGGCAGTTGGTTAAGTGCCACGAGCATAACATGGAGAAATGAGGGGTTGGGGAGCAGTTCTGCAAGGTTGCCTCACAACGAAGCGGCGAAACATGGAATCAAAAACTCAATTTTATCACGAAAAGAGACATCTAGAACAAATTATTTGCTAAGCAACATGAAAACAAGAATTACTAACAAAGTGAATATTATCCAGACATTCCAAACAAATCGTGATGTAGTAACCCATACCATCAACGAATAGAGCACTTGAATTCCAACGATTGATCTATATTCTAAAACATTTTTCCCGTTACTCGCTTCATCTCATTTGAGATTTTACAAACTATTTTAACTTGCTAACTTGCCTCTCATACAACTCATCCCATCCTCAAATCAAAACAATAAAACTTCAATCCAAGCACATCACAAAACAGAGAACGATAGATTAATGGAAGCACACTATTAAGCAAAACAGAGTATACGAAAATGAGAAAACACGATTATCCAGATCTGAAGCTACGCGTTACAGCCCTTTAACACCCAACACTTAAACAACCAAACACTTTAATTCCTAATTAACAGGAGGCAAAAATGATAGAAATATCTAGTAACACAGTAAGAAAAAAGAAATCAGACATTTGTTGCATTTCACGGGCATCTAATCCTCCCAACAATGACACTACAAGGTAAAAGGAAAATCAGAGAAAGAAGCAAAGCAACTAATTAATACTACCATCTTCTTAATCACAAACACATTCAAACTTGCTGAAACAAAGACTACACTGACCATTCACATGAACTGATTAAATCTGGAAGAGAGAAACCAACGGAACAAAGATGAACCTGAAGTTTATACGGATTGAATGAAGAAGCAATTACACAAGCAACATAAGCCAACCTACTAACGCCGAAATTGGATCCAGACAGAGCTCGAACAAAAAGACTTCGAACAGCAACCCGATCGATCAACCTCGGATCTGGTTTAACTCAAAAACTTATTGGAAAACACTGGTTCACCGGATTTTTTGTAGGTCTGAAGCTGTTCCGGAGATTTCGTGCGTTAGGGGGTCTTCGATGGGTGTCGAAGAAGGTGAAGTTTTAGGGGAATTGTTTGGCCTTTTCTTTTTGTGTTCTCTGCTGTGGCTTTGTGTTTAAAGTGTATTGAGGAAGAAGTTCCAATTCAAGAAGAATCAACAGGATGATGGGTCTCTGTATTTTGTTGAGGAACCATTGCATCTTCAGTGTATATCCGTCCCCCCCAGAAAGAACACTGCCCCTGTGTATTATAGAGTCTAGGTTTTAAGCGTTAGGTCTAGGGTTGGGTATTGGGTCGGGTCGGGTCGACCCAGTTTGGGTTGGGTTGGGGGAAAACTTGAGACAATTCACATTAAAACCAACTTTTTTTCTTCCAGTTTTCTCTTCTTTCCTTTAATTAATTTAAAACCTAAATTAAATTCCTAAATCAAAGAGAAAAATTAAATAATCCAAAATTTAAAATCTAAGAATGTAAAAGTGAGCCATTTTTTTTGTGATTTTCATTTTAATAAAGCAACTAATTAATTAATCAATACTAAAATGTAAACACAAAATCTAAATGCAATGCATGGTATTTTTGGTATTTTTTTATTTTTAAATGGAAATTAAATATGCATAAAAATGCAAATAATTAATAAAATTCTACAAAAAAAAAATCCTATAAAATTGCAAAAATTGAGAAAAATTATTTTCTGATATTTTATGGGAGTAATTCATATAGGGCAAAAATCACGTGCTCACAGCTGCCCCTCTTTGCTCGGAAACACGAAGAGTTTTCGTGCAAAGATACAGTGAGCGGATACAAGCGATTTTTGCCCGTTTGAATACTCTGTGGGAAGCATTTTTTAAAGATTTGACCGAACCTTGCTTCCGAGGTTTCCTACATATCCTTGGCTGTAAAGCAATCAGGTCAGTATAGTTCAGAAGTGAGTAAGATGATGGAGTATGCCGAGGTGAAGAGCCGGTCGAGGTGCCATTCCGCCGAGGTTCCGATCCGCGGTCCTGTTATTACATCAAAATCAAAATAAATGAAAAAGACTAGCTAAGCATGTCAACTACGAGTTACAAAATTCCTATCTATAAGTCTTCTGAAGCTTGATCTTGAGTCTTGAATGGTTCTTCATGCAGACTTTAGATTTGAACCTTGACGCTTGCTAGTTGCAGGTGCTACCTCGTTCTTCTTTAGATTCTCGGATCAAGACCGGACATGTAGTGCTTGTGACCTCAACCATGTCTTGAGAAGCTCACATCTTTCATCAGCTTCTGCATTTGGATTAGCTTCTTGCCTTTCTCTTTTTCTTTATTGTGACTAACTTCTGTTGATCACCTCGGACTGTTGACTCGTATTTTTGCCGCGAGCTTCTTTTATTGCTGACTTGAATTGTAATCTGAGATGTTTTCCTTTTCTTTAGGTGGATGCCTGACCGCTGATCTTGATTTGTATTTGAGATGTTGCCCATTTTCCCAGGTGGCTGCCTGACTGGCAACTACACTTTGAGATATTCTTCCTTTCTCCAGGTGACGCTTGACTGCCAACTACACTTTGAGATGTTTTTCCTTTCTCCAGGTGATGCTTGACTGCTGAACTTGAATGTATTCCCTGCTTTCCAGGCGAGCTCCTGACTGCTAAACTTGAACTATATTCCCTTCTCTCTTTTGCGGGCTGCTGACTGCTGAACCGAAATATATTCCCTACTCTCCAGGCATGCTCCTGACTTCAACAAAATAGACAAAAATAAAGAAAATTTTTCTGCCCCAGTTTGGGTATCTGGGCGCATATGTAAGTGTAAAACGAACCATATTACCAAATATCAATAAAAACTTTAAAGTTAAAAACTTGAATTGTATTCCCTTGTTTTTCAGGCGGGCTCCTGACTGCTAACTTGAAATGTATTCCTCCGTTCTTCAGGCGGGCTCCTGACTGCTAACTTGAAATGTATTCCTCTATTCTTCAGGCGGGCTCCTGATTTCTAAAACTTGAATGTATTCCTCTGTTCTTCGGGCGAGCTCCTGACTGATGACTTGAAATGTATTCCTCTGTTCTTCAGGCGGGCTCCTGACTGCTAAAACTTGAATATATTCCTCTGTTCTTCAGGCGAGCTCCTGACTGCCGACTTGAAATGTATTCCTCTGTTCTTCAGGCGGGCTCCTGACTTCAACAAAATAGACAAAGCAAAGAAAACTTTCTACCCCAGTTTGGTGGCTGCGCATCATACTACCAGATATTAATAAGAATTTGAAAGCTAAAACTTGAATTGTACTCCCCTCTGTTCTTCAGGCGGGCTCCTGACTACTAAAACTTAAAATGTATTCCTTTGTTCTTCAGGCGGGCTCCTGACTGCTGACTTGAAATGTATTCCTCTGTTCTTCAGGCGGGCTCCTGACAGCTGATTTGAAATGTATTCCTCTGTTCTTCAGGCGGGCTCCTGACTGCTAAAACTTGAATGTATTCCTCTATTCTTCAGGCGGGCTCCTGACTGCTGACTTGAAATGTATTCCTCTGTTTTTCAGACTGGCTCCTGACTGCCAAACTTTAATTACTTCTCCCTGCTCTCCAAGTGGGTACCTGATTTCAACAAAAATAGAAAAAAACAAAGAAAATTTCCTTCCCTTGTTTGGTAGCTGGGCACATATGTGAGTGTTAAACTGAATCATATTACTAAGAATTTAAAAGCTAGGTCCCATTATCTAGGGGGGTCCTGACAACTCTTAATTAAACGACCATTATAAATCTAAGTTATGTCTTCTAAAGATGTGACTTCCGCTAAATCTTGTTATCTAAGAGGGTCTTAAACTACTCCCCATTATCCAGGAGGGTCCTGACAACTTCTAGTTAGAAGACAATTTTAACCTAAGTTATATCTACTGAAGGTACGACTTCCACTATATCTTGTTATCTAAGCAGACCTTAAAACTGCGTCCCATTATCCAGGAAGGTCCTGAAAACTCCTAATTGAATCCTATCTTAAACATGCAAACTTTGAAACCAACTTATATTCCTTTGGGGTACATTTATGCTAAATTATGCTACTCATGATTGTTTTGAAATTTAAACTAAGTCCTATTTTCCAGGAGGGTCCTGAGAACTTACCATCAAACTTGTCTGGTGCCTGCCTTTCCTTGCGGTGGGTTTCTCCGAAACAAACAAAATTTCTGCCCCTGTTTCAATCAAAGAAAAATCTTGTCAGTTTAAAATATGTTGGTTGGTTTGTGGCCTTGAACTTTGAGGGAGATTGCTCCTTCACTTCCCATGATGGCTGATTTCCACTCGAAGACCTTGCTTATTTATGGACTAACCCCTTTCTCTGTCGTCCTCATCACATAGAATACCTTTTTTCTGTTCAGACCCAATATCCTCTATTTGTTGGATTACATGAACTGGCGCCTCCTCAACCTTTGTGTCTCACATGAATCCCACAGCATGTCCATTGCCCCCACTCCTTGTATATGTTGTTCTTTCTTGGATTAAACACTGGCCTCGGCCTTGAGGTCTGTTGCTCCTTCACTTGTCATGATAACTTATTTCCATTCGAAGACCTTGCTCATTCCTTGACTAACCACTTCCTTAACACCGAATATACCTCTTCTATGTTCAAACCCCATACCTTTTACTTATTGCATTGCTCCTGAACTGATATGTACCAACCTTTGTGTCTCACATGAACCCCAAAGCCCGACACTTGTCACCCCCTCATTGCTTATGCTGTTCTTTCTAATCCACTGGTCCTGTCCTTGAGGTCTACGGCTCCCTCATTTGCCATGATAACTTTGTTTTCTACTTGGAAGGTTTTGCTCGTCACTAGTTTGCCACTTTCTTTGTCGCTCTTATCACAGAGAACACCTTTGATCCGTTCATGCTAAACCTCCATCTACTGCATTGTTCATGAATTGATATATACCAAGCCTTTGTATTTCACAAGGATCCCAAATCATGTTGATTGTTACTAACTCAGTGTGCTTGCTGTTCTTTCCTGACTTATGACGCTTTGATGTGCTAACCAGATCCCGTTTTGTGCAATTGGAAAGCCGGTGACAAATTTTGAAGTCATTTCTCACTTGTTATGACCAAACGGACTCAGGAGGAAGAAGTAAACATAACAAAAGGAACAGAGTAAAGGACAAAGGAAAGAGATGATTCCTAACAAGAAAACTACAAAGTAAAAACCTATCAGATGTGGATACCAACTCTAATGACCATGACATGCACCTGTGGCCTATTCTGTCAAGCAAATCTGATGTTCAACTCTTGTTGTACCCTTAAACCATGAAACTGGGCTTCAATGCTCCGATTATCCAATCTGATTCACAATCCTTATTCGACTCGTAGTGCCCGAAGGGTTTTCACCATCAAGCCTCTCTCATTTTGTTCTTTCTCTCAACTTGCTGTCGCCTTATGGTATCTGTGAAGGTTTTCACCGATAAGACTCTCTCATCTTTGTTTTCGTTGTTCAGAATGGAATGTTTCCCCTGATATAAATCACCTCTACTTGCTCGACTTGGCATCTCTCGAAGACTGGTCGGAAGGTCTTCCTTTGGACTGTAATATGGGCTTTTGGATATGGTTAGAAAGAAAGGGTATCAAAAGGCTCAAAACAACTCAAATAGGTTCAAAATTACAACTTTTGGAATCACATTTCTTATGGCAACCACAACTTCTGCCCCAGTTTCTTTGCTTGGGGGCTTTTGGAGTTTATTTTGATGGGACCGAACCGTGAGGCTGCCTACGTATCCTTAACAGGAATCAGGTCAAACGTAGTTCATGTCATAAGAATTGCTTTGTTTTTTTTGCACTTTTCTTTCTTTTTCTTTTTCTTTTCTCTTTGTTTTTTCTCTTTTTTTTTTCTTTTTTTTTCTTTTTTCTTTTTGTTGTTGTTTTCTTCTCTTTTTCTCTTTTTTTTTTCTTTTCTCCTTCCTCTTTTTTCCTTTACTTATCTTTTGTGCTTACGTTTCTGAACGTTGCTACTGATTCCAAAAGAGGGGTATAAAAGAAATTAGATAAGGCTCAAAAGGGGTAGCAAAGGATAAAATATTTAGATAGCAGAACAAAATGCTTTCGTCATTCCAATCTTCAACTATATGCCAAGTACAAATAACACAATTAAACAATCCAAAGAAAATATACGTAATATTTTTTGATTGCACCAGAATTGATAACCATATCCACACATTTGCCTTCTAAACCCAGCACCATTGGACAATAACCTCGGTACCACGAACGACCCTTGTATATTTGGGGCAAACTTGCCTTTGGCTTCAAACCATTGCGGCATGATGCATTTCAACAGTATTTCTTTATGTCTATCTGCCCCAGTTTCACACAATTCGGGCTTGAAGTGATCTCACAATGTCCAAATCTGTTCTTATTTCCCTCAAGTGCCCCTATCATCTTTAAAATTATTTCATTGCTTCATGACTAAACTAACTTTTAAAGACCGGGCTGAGAATTACGCGTGCATGTCATGTCACTAGAGTCGACAGGAAAAGAACTATAAAAGGAAAAGAAAACTAACAAAAATGACTGGAAATAACAGAAAACAGAAAATTGCATTAGACAGATGGTGAAAGGGTTTGAACAACAAAACAAGCAAACTAAACTGGTGTTACAACCGTGGAACAAACCTAGACAACACTAAACGATCTACTACGTCTAAACAAACTAGGCAAAATAAAAGGATAGAAGGGTTTGAGTCAAGACGATATCCGGATTACAACCCTGAAAATAACCCGGACAACAGAAATGACAACAAAATAAACCACCAAAACTCTACTCTAGCTGACCAAGAAATGGAGTGTCTTTCCAATTACCAAGCACGACATCTTATCCATTGGATTCCACATCAATATTGCCAAAACCATTAACTTCATTATCATTAACTTCAGTCAGCAAGTTTCCCAGAGGATTCGCATGATCCCTGTCACCGTCATTGATCACAATTACCCCTTCTTGAATCATTCTTTCTATTTCCCTTTTCAAAGAACGAAAATCTTCAATGCTATGCCCTTGGACATTAGAGTGGTACATGCATCATACGGTAGGATCAAAGCCTTTTGCATATGGGTCTGGAGTATAGCTGAGGAGCGGCTCAATCAGGCTAGAATGCTTTAACTTTTCAAACAAGCTTGTATAGGACTCCCCAATTGGCGTGAAACTATTTATTTGCCTTTGTTCTCTTCCCTGCCCCTGTTTTCTAGGGCTGTTGGGTGCTCAAAAATGTTGTGAAGGCAAGAATTCATTATGCGGTACAGGCACTCGCCATAGGGTGTGACCTGATGGTTGGACATAAGACTGGACATTGTTCGGAGGATAATACTGAGGTAGATTATGTGGAGCTCGGGGATAGGTTTGGGGTTGGAGTTGAGGCTGGGTATATTGGTGAGGCAGACCCTTTGGTCCATGTCGTGACTCTAGAACAACCATGGCAATATCATCGTGTTCTTTCTGACCCAGCAAGCTTCCTGTGTTGTTCTGAATTGCTTGTGTTGTGGCTTTTAAAGCAGAATAACTCATGATCTTGCTGGACTTCAACCCATCTTCTACCATTTCTCCCATTTTTCCCATATCATTAAAAGGCCTACCCACAGTCGTGATCAAATGCCCGAAGTAAGTTGGTTCTTGAGCTTGAAGAAAGTAGTCGACCATCTCTTTTTCTTTCATCGGGGGATCGACTCTGGCAGCTTGCTCTCTCCATCTGAGCCCATACTCCCTAAAGCTTTCATTAGGCCTCTTTTCCATCTTGGCGAGGGACCTGCGATCCGGGACAATTTCCATATTATACTGAAAGTGCCTGGCAAAAGCCTGAGCCATATCGTCCCACGTATACCACTTGTTAGTATCTTGGCGGGTGTACCACTCCAGAGCTGCCCCACTCAGACTCTGATTGAAATACGCTATCAATAATTTGTCCTTCCCACCAACGCCTCTCATCTTACTGCAGTAACCTCTCAAATGAGCCACGGGATCTCCGTGCCCGACATATAAATCAAACTTTGGCATCTTAAACCCAGTAGGTAATTGGACGTCAGGAAACAAGCACAAGTCTTTGTAAGCCACGCTCATCTGGCTCCCTATCCCTTGCATGCTTCTTAAAGATTGCTCTAAGATTTCACCTTCGTGGATATCTCATCTTGCTCCACTGTCTTACCAGTCTTTTCAGTTTTACCAGGAGCCTCAAAAGAAGGAGCATGAGAGTACGGATCCGAGACTTTGAAAGTTGGTTCTGGAGCATAGTATTGGGCATCGGGGACTTTGAACACAGTCTTGTTAGAGGATCGAGGAAAAATAGCTGGTGGAGGAGCTGCAAGAGCATGAGTGGCGAAAGGAGCGGTATATAAGGTGGTTTTGGCGGGTAGAGTTGAAAAAGTTATGGGGAAATATCAGCAGTAGTGGGAATCTGGATTTGTGATTGTGGTGGGATAGTTGCAGGGTTTTCAGTGTAGTTAGGGGGGAATGAAGGTGAAGGATGCCCCCTGATCCAAGACTGATACATTTTTGCCATCTGTTGTTTCACCCTTTGGACCTCCTCTTTCAATTCAGACTCCGACTCCACAAACTCCCTTGACGGGTCAACAACTCTTGTGCCCAAGTTTTTGCTAGTCATGGCTACCTTGCCCTTTGACCTTGTGTTCTATGGACGAGTTATCTTAAGAACCTCAAATCAACCACCCTTCTGCTATAATGAGGAGAACAAAATGAAGTCATCATGTTAGCGTTAGGGCATTTAACAGCTAAAAATATCACATTTAATGCAATGCACCTAGCAACAATTAATGGTTCTAGAATGACTTCGAGGGTCGTAAGGTCACTTGGCATCATCCCAATTTGTCCATTTGAATCTTCTCTTTTCTTTTCTTTCCTCGCAGTTCTTAGCTCGCTCATTTTCTTTCCCCTTTTCTTTCTGATTACCGCTTTTTTTCTTCCTTCTCATTTCTCACCTCCCATAATTTCACCATCTTTTTTTTTCCTTTTCTCTCTTTTTCCTTTTTTTCTTTTTTCTTTTCTTTTTCTTTTTCTTTTAATAATAAAAAAATGATTCGATCGAACCCTATGTAGGTTGCCTATGTATCATGACGCCGCATGAATCAAATCTTTGCGTAGCTCTGGAAGATCGAGAATAAAGCAAACAAACTAACGTTCTCTTTTTTTTTCTTTTTTTACTTTAATGACTACTTTGATAAGAAAACAGAAACAAAAGAAGCAAATCCCTTTTTTGGAGTTTTCTGGGCTTAATGTTCTATAACCTATTCTAAATTCAAGATTAAAGAGCATGTATTTTTTCTCTTTTTACTTTTGTTTTGAAACGGATACTCTATGAGAAATTATTAAGGGAAAAAAAAACTCTATAAGAGAAAAATATTTTTTGATTCTTTTTTTTTTGAAAACAAAAGTCTGTACATAATATTTGAAACAATAAGGAAAGTTTCGAGTTACAAGTCTAGTAAGTATCATAAGAGCCATGAGTAGATCTCCTTCAGTATTTTTTCTGCCACTATTTACATAATACACAAATGAATACTCAAATTTCCAGCCCAATCTATGGAATATCAAACAACAAAAACAATACCATACTTCAACGTTTTAAACTTTCTCCCAAAGCAAGACAAATTCACCTACTAGGTATATAAAGTTATAAACCAATCAAACTTGAAACATCCTGAGTTGCACTATATCATCAATGCCCTACCCAAGCTTACAAGACATACACAAAGTACAAACCTATATATAGATATTTATGCTACATTTGCCTAAAACCGTTAGTGAGAATAGTTTAACTTTCCGATTGACAGACTACCCATGTTTTGTCTTTGTACTTCAAGGCTGGGCTTCGTTTTGTAGCTGACGAACAAATTGTCCTTTCACTCGAGATCGCTGCACTGCAAGTCTTTTCCTGCTTTGATACCGAACCTTTTTCTCAAAGCGATCTATCTTTCCGTTTTAACCGAAACTTCACGAGTGCCGCTTCCCTTTGACTGGTGCTATGACTCCCCTCTCATAAACAGGATGCCATTGTAGTTCACACTCTCATAAATAGGATCTCTCCCGGACTTGCAACTGCAGAGGAACTTTCTATAGCTTCATTTGAAGTACTTCCGCAATGAGAGCTACTGAGCTTATTTGTCATGCCACTTCCCATATCAATAGATCCACAAATTGCAGAATCATTTCTTTCTTTCTCAGCTAATAACTTCAGGTTACCCGCTTCTTCCATATTGTCCTCAGAGTGAACTGTAGTATCATCAAATGGCTGCTTGTATTCATTGATGTTGCTATAGTCGATGCCAGTCTGTCTAATGTCTAATGCAGAGGATTCTAAGTTCCCAGAGGTGGCACTGCTCGTGCATTCAGTATCAGCAGCAATTTTCTCTTCGAACCTCGGTTCAGTAGCATGATCTAATATCTTGGGCACTTCTCATGAAGTCTCTCCTGTTACTATGTTCCAATAATAATTCTGATTACTCTCTTCATGCAACACCATCTTTTACCCTGAACTTGCATCCCCAAGAACTTGTGCATCCAAGGTTGCAGGAGCAGTAATTTGCTCCGTCGCACTCAATTGAGTGTGCAAATCAACTGAATCAGAAGCATTGTTTTCTGTAGTACTATCTTCTGCAGGTCTATCTGAAGGACTTGGTACATCAGAGCCATTGTCAATAGCTTGCTCTTCAACTTCCATAACGGTAGAACAAATTTCCCCATTAACATTATTTTCCTCTCCCCAGCTTGTTTTTCCTGGTCCTCATGATCAAGAGAAGAATCTTCTGAAGCAGCACATTTAAGTCCTTCACTAGATTCCTCATCCACCTCATCTATGGAAATGCCATTAGCACACATTTGCATAAATAAATCCAAAGCTTGCTTGTACATCCCATGTTGCTTATAACAAGAAATCAAAGCAGTCTATGAAACCACATCTTTTCCCTTCATTTCATCCAATAATTGACAAGCCTCACTCATCCTACCAGATCTACCCAAGAGTCCAATCATAGAATTGGATGCAATAACATTCTTCATAGGCATCTTATCAAAAATTTCTGCCTCTTCAACATTTCCAACCTGTACATAAACTGCCAGTATCGAATTCCACGAAATCGAGTCCATCACCGGACTTTCATCAAATAGCTTTCTTGTATCAACCATGTTTTCACAAACAACATACATGTTAATCAAAAATCAAAGAAGAACCTCAAAAGAATTTTTTTGGATTTTTTTTGGAATGAACATCTTAAAGAAAAACTCTTTAAAGAAGTACTAACAGAATTTTTTTTTTTTGGATTTTTATTCTTAATATACTAATGGAAATAGGAAAATAATTTTTTATTTTAAGTTCTAGATATTAATTTCCTAAGGAAAACTACAAAGGATGTTTTTTGAATTTGAATTTCTAGAGTTAGTATTCTAACAGAAATATGAAAATGCAAAATCTATTTTTTTTTTGAATTTTTGCCTTATTACACATCTTTCTTCAATACAAATGGGAAATACAATATCAAAAGACTCGACATTATTGTACAAAGCTAAAAGTTAAAAGGCGACATAAAAAAGAACAACAGACTCAAAGCATAAAAAGAAAAGAAAATCTTCTTTTAATTAATTCCAGAATGAGCGATCCTGAGGCCCTGTCATACCCAAACTCCGGCAAGTAAATCCACACCTGTATGAGAAAACTAAAACCAATACTATGTAGGATAATAACATTCCCTATTAGACACATGCAAGACATGGTTGCGATTATTTTCGCAAAATGACTTATTTAGCCAAAAGGTGGCTAGAAGTGTAAAATTTGGCTAAGACCCCGCAAAGCCAAGAACGTAAGATTTCTAGGAAGACCGACCCTATGTGGGTTGTCTACGTATCACGCCCCGAAAGACGAGAATCAGGTATGCATAGTTCGGGCAGATTGGATACGGGCGAAAATTAAAAGAATAACTAACTTAGAGAAAATATATTTTTTTGTCTTTTCTTGAAAATGATGAAACATGGAAACTCTTTTTTTTGGATTTTCTTCTTCTTCTTTTTTTTAATTTTTGGAAAATGATAAAAAGTGAAAAATCTTTTTGAATTTTTCACGCTTTTTTTTAACAAAATGTGGCAGAAAATATAATTGGGCCCCACTCGCTTTACCTTCACACTTTTCGCTTTTTTTTATTTTTTTATTTTTTTATTTTTCACTGCTTTTTTATTTTTATTTTTTCATTTTTCCTCAACTATCCTTGGTCCGCCAAATGAACCTTTTACCCTTGAATAAATGCAACATGTAGCACATAGGATGCATCAAGATGGTCTGTTATTTTGGGTACACCTGTCCTAGATGGACCCAACCCCTATGTTGAGTCCCCTAAGTCAAATGCACGATGCAACAAACGCTCCTTCTAGGGATCCGGTGTGAGGCTGAGTTATTCTAGGTTCAAAACCTGGGTATATGTTCTAGACTGTGTACCCGAGTGGACAACTCGAGTCGAGGAGGGGGCTACGTACCGCGAACCAAAAGGCCATCCGGCTTAGTAACTTGTCCGAACCTCTTTCTTATTTCAAGGTATGACACTAATAGAATAGGGAGTCTCGACTAGCGAGCACATCCCCGAAGATGAGAAGAGAAGGATTTCGTAGCAGTTTATATATACAGTTCAGATAATATCAAAGCGGTAAAAAGCAACATTTCGCACATTAGGCCCAAACATGCAATAAAATCAGATAATAAACAAAGCCAAATACAATAATTATTCCAAGCTCGAATTCTCGAACCCTGAACCGAAGTTCTGGGTTGTTATCCCCATCAGAGTCGCCAGAGCTGTCACACCTCCTTTTTCCTACTCCCCCGGAAGGGCATAAAGGAGGGAGTTTTTCCAATTAATGGACAATCGAAACGTGATTATATTATTTAGAAGATTCAGAGTCGCCACCTGGGATAATTTATGGTGTCCCAAGTCACCGGTCCCAATCCCGAATCGAGGAAAAGATTGACTCTATATTACAGTCCGCGAACATAAAAATCCGAGTAAGGAATTCTGTTAACCCGGGAGAAGGTGTTAGGCATTCCCGAGTTCCGTGGTTCTATCATGGTCGCTCAACTGTTATAATTGGACTATTATCCGATTTTAGTACATGTTTTAGCCTATTGTGCAATTTTAATTTTATAACCGCTTTTATTTAATTATTTTTTAGGGAAGATTTCAACGTTATTTAAAACACGTCTTGAACCACGTCACATAAATGCACCCACGGTCCTGACATATTTTATCTAACATTGTTGAGATTTAGATTTGGGTCACATAAATGTGCACCCGAGTTTAAGGAAGTTAATTTAATATTACGAGCCTAAAGCAACTACGCGTTAGCAACTTTGCGAGGGTCATGAAAATTTGCTAAATGGCACGCCTCGATTTCTAAGGATGTTGACTTTAAGCCCATCTGGCTCTATAGTTTCTAATTTCTGCAATCAACTTGATTTCCAAACACACCCTTTCTCTGAAACATCTGTTCTATAACGCCTAGCACCATCTGATCGTTGAATGAACACAAGCTATTAGCTATGACAGATGTTGCGTCAATCTCTAGGCTCAAGTGAAATAGATCAAGACGTCACAAGTTAGTTGATGCATCACCACTCAAACTTGCATATGCATTTTAAATCCATTAAATTACTGTTCAGTCATTCCAACCATCAATCTTTTATGTTTAAGGCAAGATACACGTACAAACTTTTAAATTGACCCCGCAAAACAAACACCTCCAATTTTGGATGAACTTTTTTATTTCAGAAAATGCATGCTATAATTACAAGAAAGAAATGTTTTCTTAAGATTTATCCTGCCATCTTTGGCAGCCTATCTTCTTGGCCAGTCAAGACGAGCAACTTCAACTAAGTAAGCTAGCCATTATATACTGCAAATACATACTACGAGGACCAGATCATGGGCATAAAACACCAAAAGCAACCCAAAGTGAATATTGGACGAATGAAAATATCACTAGAGATGTATCATCTAACACTTTCAACAGAAGATATTGAAGAAAAATTAGGCAGTTGGTTAAGTGCCAAGAGCATAGCATGGAGAAATGAGGGGTTGGGGAGTAGTTTTGCAAGGTTGCCTCACAACGAAGCGGCGAAACATGGAATCAAAAACTCAATTTTACCACGAAAAGAGACATCCAAAACAAATTATTTGCCAAGAAACATGCAAACAAGAATTATTAACAAAGTGAATATTATCCAGACATTCCAAACAAATCGTGATGTAGTAACCCATACCATCAAAGAACAAAGCACTCGAATTCTAACGATTGATCTATATTCTACAACATTTTTCCCGTTACTCGCTTCAACTCATTTGAGATTTTACAAACTATTTTAACTTGCTAACTTGCCTATCATATAACTCATCCCATCCTCAAATCAAAACAATAAAACTTCAATCCAAGCACATCATAAAACAGAGAACGATAGATTAATGGAAGCACACTATTAAGCAAAATAGAGTATACGAAAATGAGAAAACACGATTATCCAGATCTGAAGCTACGCGTTACAGCCCTTTAACACTCAACGCTTAACAACCAAACACTTTAATTCCCAATTAACAGGAGGCAAAAATGATAGAAATATCTAGTAACACAGTAAGGAGAAAAGAAATCAGACATTTGTTGCATTTCACGGGCATCTAATCCTCCCAACAATGACACCACAAGGTAAAAGGCAAATTAGAGAAAGAAGCAAAGCAACTAATTAATACTACCATCTTCTTAATCACAAACACATTCAAACTTGCTGAAACAAAGACTACACTGAACATTCACATAAACTGATTAAATCTGAAAGAGAGAAACCAATGGAACAAAGAAGAACCTGAAGTTTATACGGATTGAATGAAGCAGCAATTACACAAGCAACGTAAGCCAACCTACTAACGCCGAAATTGGATCCAGACAGAGCTCGAATAAAATGACTTCGAACAGCAACCCGATCGATCAACCTCGAACTTGGGCTAACTCAAAAACTCATTGGAAAACACTGGTTTGCCGGATTTTTTGCAGGTCTGAAGCTGTTCCGGCGATTTCGTTCGTTAGGGGTCTTCGATGGGTGTAGAAGAAGGTGGAGTTTCAGGGGAAATGTTTGGCCTTTTCTTTTTGTGTTCTCTGCTGTGGCTTTGTGTTTATAGTGTATTGAGGAAGAAGTTCCAATTCAAGAAGAAGCAACAGGATGATGGATCTCTGTATTTTGTTGAGGAACCATCGCCTCTTCAGTGTATATCCGTCCCCCCCATAAAGAACACCGCCCCTGTGTATTATGGAGTCTAGGTTTTAAGCGTTAGGTCTAGGGTTGGGTATTGGGTCGGATCGGGTCGACCCGGTTTGGGTTGGGTTGGGGAAAAACTTGGGCTTTTAAAATGGTTTGGCCCAATTCAAATTAAAACCATTTTTTTTTTCAGTTTTCTCTTCTTTCCTTTAATTAATTTAAAACCTAAATTAAATTCCTAAATCAAAGAGAAAAATTAAATAATCCAAAATTTAAAATCTAAGAATGTAAAAGTGAGCCATTTTTTTGTGATTTTTATTTTAATAAAGCAAGTAATTAATTAATCAATACTAAAATGTAAACATGAAATCTAAATACAATGCATGGTATTTTTGGTATTTTTTAATTTTTTAATGGAAATTAAATATGCACAAAAATGCAAATATTTAATAAAATTATACAAAAAACAAATTCTATAAAATTGCAAAAATTGGGAAAAATTATTTTCTGATATTTTATGGGAGTAATTCATATAGGGCAAAAATCACGTGCTCACAGCTCCAAGGTCACATAGAGCTCGCCCAACAGCATGTTTACCAATCATGATTTGGATAGTGAAACTACCTGGATCCTTCAATTTCTGAGGTAACTTGCCTTGAATTCTGGAACTGCACTCCTCAGTGAGTGCCACAGTCTCGAACTCGGTCAGCCTCCTTTTATTCACCACAATGTCCTTGATGTACTTGCATATTTGGGTACTTCCTGTAAGATGTCAACCAATGGAATATTAATTTGTACATGCTTCAAGATATCAAGAAACTTTTTATATGTGGCATGATCTCGTAATTTATGCAGTCTTTGAGGGAATGGAGGTGGTGGCCTTGCAACCAATTGTGGGGTTTGCTCAGCCACCGCCTCTCCAGCCGGCTTCTCTGGCTCCTTAGCTTTCTCGGATGTTGATTCTACAGTGGTTGGCATCTCATTAAAGGTCACTTGTTTCCTCATTTTAGATAGAACTTCCTCTAGTTGTCTCCTATTACTCAACGACACAACATTAAGGGTCACCCTAGGATTGGCTTCGGTGTCACTTGGTAGAGCTCCCGCTGGTCTAGTATTTTGAGCACTAGCAAGATATCCCATTTGACACTCCAAATTTCTCACTGTTGTGGCGAGGGCTTGCTGTTCAGCCATCACTTTCTGAAAGATAGATTGTTGTTCAGCCATCACCTTTTTTAACATGTCTTCAAGGTGACTTGTAGGATTCGCTTGTTGTTCAACCTGAGGTGGTCTATATTGCTGTTGAGGTGCTTGAGGCATGTATTGATTCTGAGTGCCCTGGTTTCCACCCCAAGAGAAGTTTGGGTGGTTCCTCCATTTGGGATTGTAAGTGTTCCCATATTGGTTTGTTTGGCCCATGTTTGAATTACCCACAAAGCAGACAGACTCTGGGTTTGCGGGGCATATGTCGCTTGTGTGCCCTTCTCCACATATTTCACCAAAAGCCTGAACCTGTTGTACCGATTGTGTTTGTTGCTTGTTGATACTCAAATTCATCTGGTTCACTTGATTGTCCAGTGTAGCAATCTGCGCTGATAATGTTGAGACGACATCTAACTCAAGAACCCCTGCAGACTTTTGCACTATGTGCCTGCCCATCTCTCCTTGCCAATCCGGATTGCTCTTGGAGAATTTGTTTAATAATGCATATATCTCGTCAAAGCTTTTCTCCAACACCTGACCCCCAGCTGCAACATCTACCACGATCTTTGTTTCAGAATGTAGTCCTTCTATGAAAGTGTGAGCTAACACTTCATTCGTCTGATTGTGATGAGGACAGTCTCTGAGTAGCCCTTGAATCTTTCCCCAGCTGAGTATAAAGATTCACCTGCTTTCTGTTTGAAGGCCACTATTTCACTTCTGATCTTTGCAGTTTTGCCTGAAGGAAAGAACCTTGGTAGAAATTTTGTCGCCAAAGCATTCCATGTTGTAATGGAGTTAGCTGGTTCTGCCTTTAGCCATCGCTTAGCCTCACCCAATAGAGAGAATGGAAAAAGTGCGAGCCTCATATAATCTGGAGTGACCCCGTTAGTGAAATAAGTATCACTAATCTCCAAGAAATTCAGAATATGCTGGTGCGGATCCTTATGTGGAAGACCCATAAATTGCCCGTTCGCATGAAGTAAATGGATCATGCTATGTTTCAGCTCAAAATGCCCAGTGATCCTGGGCTTCACGATACTGGAGGTGACATTAGCAATGCTGGGCATTGCCACCTCCTGAACAGCCATAGGTTGCTCGTCTGCCATGTTCACAGGAAATTGAACAACTGCCTGAATATTATTCGTGTCCCTTACTTCCCTCAACCTCCTGTGAAATGTTCTCTCAGGTTCAGGATCAAAGCCTTGAAGTCTGTCCTGGATTCTGACCCTATGCATTCAATCAAAGTTCCTGAGATCTGAGCAACAATCAAGTAACGTTAGACTAGACGAAATAAGCAATTAAAGCAAAAACTAGCAAGTAGTTAATATTCAAGTCCCCGGCAACGGCGCCAAAAACTTGTTGCTCCCGAATGCACACGCAAGTATACGCGGTCAACAAGTAATATATTGATAAATTGAATGTCGAACCCGTAGAGACTTGTGTAAACTACTCACAGAATTACTAAAATTGTGATTCAGTCCAGCTAAAATCAAAGTCCAATAATATGATTATAGTATACTACGATTCTAAGTAATACTAAATTATCAAGTAACGAATTGATTGTTGTGTATTCAGTAGAGACAAGTATTCCAGGGTTGTGATCGATTCACCATTCGTATTGTGTTCTAATTAACTCTCCCTTTCATATAATTCACCCATGGTTTCTAATTAATCGATAAATGCTCTCATAGCCTTCTCCCGAAGTACTACTCACCTATTCTCAATAGATTAACGCCTATATTCCTATGAAATCAATCTATTAATAACGCATTAAGATTACGATATTTAATTAAGCACGATGACTAGGTATATTCCTATCCTAACCACAAATTTGCTCCCCCTAAGGGTTAAGATCATGCTCTCTTCAATTCTTCTCTAATCTAAACATGGCTTTCCCAAGCATAGCATAGATAGTAAATAGAACCTAACTGTTGGCCAGACAATTAAGCAATTAAACATAGAATTGAAGAAACAACCATATATTGGTGAATTATAAACAAGGTCAAGCTAATATCAAACAACAATATTCATGGATAACTCACAACCCCAAAACAATGGTGTTTAGCCACTCATGATGTAATCAAACAATTGCATGATTGTTGAATCAATTGAAAATACTAGAAAAAGATGAAGAAAACAGAGAATTCTCCACTTCCTCACGATCCCATGTGTGTTTTTACTCCAAAGTGGCGTCCTCCTCTTTCTTGGCCGGCTTCCTTTATTTAATATAGGGTTTAGGGCTTAAATCCCATGTTTTGTACTTTGGTCCCTGAAGTTTATGCGTCCTGCCGTGGTCCTACCGCGGTTATGCCAGGACCGCGGCCGGAGTGGCCTTGAGAATCTGCAGTAGTGTTCTGCCGCGGTCTTACCGCGGTTACGCCCGGACAGCGGAAGACGAGCTTTAGTTCTGGTTTTTTCCCTTCGCTTGGTGCACTTTGTGGATATTGTATGATTGGCCTCATTTTCTCCGTAATTGATCCCAAAAGTACTCCACAGATTTTTTTATTGGATATAGCCTGCAAAGCATGAAAAGCACTAATAAGAGCATTTTATTATCATTTTTTACCGTAAAAGCTATACAAAAATGTGGTTCTTTAGGGCCTAATTATAGTCTAATTTACCTATTATCACCTATCATCACAATTCAATGGCAATACACGTGTCCTTAGAGAAGTGTAACACCCCGCATATTCGGATTAGATATAAATGAGTTAAAGGAGTATTAAGGTTATATTTTGGATATATGAAGTCCTATCGGGATGATTATGGGTGAAAATAGTTGTTTCAAAATCAAGATGGAAAGTGAGGTACATAAGATTCGACAAAATCGACTAAGTTTGCAAAAGGTCCGTTTTCTAGTAGAGTTTAGTGAAAATGTATAAAAAATTCAGGAAAACTTAAAGCATGAAAGTTGTAGGCCTTTGAAATAGCTTTCCAACAATAAACTACGGAGCCCGAAGAATCTCTGTGCAAAATGTTATTTGCATTTTACAGAATAGTATGCGATATGCGCGCCTGGTAGCGCGCCCATAGCGCGACCAAGCTAATTTTGAGGCAGTGGTACTGCCGTTTTGCACGGTCAATAGTGCGGTCAGGTCTCCAGGAGCATGGGCGGGCTCGTGGGGGGTCGTTTTAAAGCCATATTTCGTCCCCCACAACCCCAAAACATAAAAACTTGCTCTGGAAAGGAGAACTCTCAAAAACCTAACTCCTTAAGGGTCTTTCCACCACCCAAGGTAAGTTCTAATGGTGATTCTTAGTTAATTTCAATTTACCAACATCTTATTAACATGGGTAAACCCTCCATCTCATTAGATATTCGATTGGGACATCATTGTTGAGAGAAGGAAGCCTAGAACTCGAATTCAAAGGGTTTGAACTTAAAAAAGGTAATGTCTTCACCCTCTAATTAATTCTAGCATTGGTTTAATGATTATAGACTCTAGTTCATGAGATATGAGTTGATGAGTTTGGTAGAAAATTATGAACGATTATAGGTTTAGGGTGTTGATTGTTTATTATTGATTAAGAGTGTTGTTTACCTTATGGATGATGAAGAATAATGTTGATTATAATCATTTGAGACTTTAGAATTTATCTAAGAACAAGAGAATGAGTTGTTGGTTGTAGAGACACCATTAATAAGGACTATGAAGCTTTATGTCACCAAGTATTTGAGAAAATGCTTAAGTGACCAAAACATGAGAATTATTGCTAATATGAATCCCTTTGAATTGTATTGATATAGATTAAAGTTGAACGGGTTGGCGAATGTTGTATTACGCTCATGTCATGACCCCAACCCCGGTCGTGATGGCGCCCAACACACTACTAGTCAAGCCTGACCAATTAACAACCTTAACACATTTCTCAAACAGTTCATTATTAGCTAACACAGTTGAATTTCCAAATCGTCATATTAGAAGTCTGAAATAAGAGTTAAACATGCGGAACTTCGAATAATAATCCTGCTACATAGCCCATATAGATCTGGTGTCACAAGTCTGAGCCACTAATACAGGTTCAATAGCCTAATACATAGCAATATAGGGAATGCGGATAAAGTAAGAGAATAGAAGGGAGAGATCAGGGCTGCGCGCAGCTACCTCGATGCTCCCGGATATTCGCTGCCCGACTGAAAATCCTTAACAGCCTCAGATGCACCTGAATCTGCACGCAAGGTGCAGGGAGTAATGTGAGTACTCCGACCCAGTGAGTAATAATCATAAATAATGACTGAGAATAAGAAATCATGGAGGAACAGAGAGTAATCTACATTGCGGCAGTTTAAAACAAGTAATATGAAAGCGATAAACCAATGAAATCGAAATGTGGAAATGCCAGAGCAAATAAGCAGTTAAGTGACAGATATATATAAGGAAATCCAACACATAGAACGGTATCCTATAGTACCCGCTGCGGCATGTAGCCCGATCCATTTATTTATCGGCGACGGTGCTCACTAGGGGTGTAAAGACTCAGGGAGGGGCCCCTTACGGCCCAAGCGCAACAACAAGCCATCTCGTGGCACCAATCTAGGCCCTCAGCCTCATATCAATATCAGAATAACACTGCTGCGGCGCGCAGCCCGATCCCATAGTATCCTCACATCTAGCCCTTGGCCATACTCAGTCCAGAAATCATATAAGCCTCTCGGGCATTAGTAAAACAGTAACTCTCAGCCCAAACATCATTTAACATATCATTTTAGTTTCAAAATCGAGTAAAGGTGGTTGATTTGTAAAATAGTAGAAAATAGTACGACTGAGTTCAAGTAGTAATCAAAACAGTGAGGAAATAGTGATAAAAACTCCCCAAAGGGTTCAAATAGTTGGCACGAGGCCCAAATATGACAATCAGTCCAAATAATGATGATATCAATCAAGCTTCAATCAAATACGTGGTAAAAACATCACTCGGGACGGACCAAGTCACAATCCCCAATAGTAAATGACCCTACGCTCGTCATTGAGTGTGTGCCTCACCTTAATATAGCACTACGATGTGCAAATCCGGGGTTTCAAACCCTCAGGACATCATTTACATTCATTACTCACCTCAAACCGGCCAAAACTCTAGCTCGCTATGCCCTTGCCTCTCAAATTGGCCTCCTCGTGTGTCAAATCTGACCAAAACCAGAGCGAACACGTCACAATAGGCTAAGGGAACAAAACCCAAATGAAAACAATCAAAAAATATTAAAAATCCCGAAATTAGCAAAACCCGAGCCCCGGGTCCACTTCTCAAAACTCAAAACTTTTTACATCAACGGGTTCTTTATCTTGCCATGAGTCTATGCATATAAAGAACACCAAAATTGGAGTCCAAATGACCCCTCAAATCCCAATTTAAAATCTCAAAATCCCAAGCCCTAGTTCTTCTATTTTTGGCTAAATTTCCATGAATTTCTAGGTTGATTCCACAATATAATCACATTTTTGGTTCATAAAACTTACCTGCAATCAATCCTCTTCGAATCCCTCTTCAATTTCTCCCAAAGAGCTCTCAAAATGTTCAACAATGGTGGAAAAATGACTTAAGCTCACGGAATAAAATGTTTAAAACCTTCTGCCCAGCTAGAGTAATTCCTTATATGTGAACGCGGTCAAACCCCCCGCGTTCGCGATGCACGAAACTTTTCTTGACCAAAATAACCCTTCGCGAACGCGGTACCCTACCCACGAATGAGAAGCTTCCACTGCCTTAACTACGTGAACGCAACCCCTTGGTCGCGAACGCGAAGAACAACACAAATGGGATCCCAGATCCTCCTATCCGAATGCGAATAACTCCCCGCGAACGCGAAGCACCAGAAACTCACCTTCCGCGTTCGCGGACCCACTATCGCGAACACAAAGAACAAAAATTGGCCTGCCAAAAATTCGTCTATGCAAACGCGGCCCCAGGCTCGCGATCGCGAAGACCAAATTACCCCTGCAACAATTTCTGCAATTTCTCAAGGTTCAAAACTTCCCGATAGCCATCCGAAATCACCCCGAGGCCCCCCGGGACCTCAACCGATAGCACAACACTTCCTATAACATCATTCAAACTTGTTCCAATCATCAAAACACCTCAAACAACACCAAAACCATCAAATTACATCGAATTCAAGCCTAAGTTCTTCTAAAACTTCTGAAACGCGCATTTGATCAAAAACCCAACCAAATCATCTCCGAATGACCTGAAATTTTACACACACATCCCAAATCACATAACGAACTACAACATTTCTTGGAATTCTATTCCGACCCTCAGATCAAAATCTCACCTATCAACCGGAAATTGCCAAATTACTGACTTCGCCAATTCAAGCCTAATTCTACACCGGACCTCCAAAACCAATTCCGATCACACTCCTAAGCCTCAAATCACCTCCCAAAACTAATAGAACCATCGGAACTCACATCCGAGCCCCTCTATACATAAGTCAACATCCGGTTGACTTTTCCAACTTAAGCCTTCTTAAAAGAGACTAAGTGTCTCATTTCTTACCAAATTCCACTCCAACGCAAACCAAATCAACTCGACCACATATGAAACGGATAACGAAGCATAAAGAAGCAAAATTGGGGAAAATGGAGCGGTAACTCATGAGACACGGGTCGGGTTGTCACATCCTCCCCAACTTAAACAAACACTCGTACTCGAGCGAGTCAAGAAACATACATGAAGCCTCAAACAGGCAAGGGTATCTGCTCCGCATCTCCCGCTCGGTCTCCCAGGTAGCCTCCTCCACGGGCCGACCTCTCCACTGCACTTTCACTGAAGCAAGATCTTTGGCATCAACTTCCGAACCTGACGCTCCAAAATGGCTGCTGGCTCTACATCATAAGTCAAATCACACTCCAATTGAACCGTACTGAAATCCAGAACATAGGACGGGTCTCCAATATACTTCCGGAGCATAGAAACATGGAAAGGTGGATGCACACTAGACAAGCTGGGTGGCAAGGAAAGCTCATAAACCACCTCCCCAATCCTCCGAAGTACCTCAAAAGGCCCAATAACCCGCGGACTCAACTTCCCTTTCTTTCCTACTCTCATAACACCTTTCGTAGGCGAAACCTTCAACAGGACTTTCTCGCCAACCATGTAGGATACATCTCGAACCTTCCTGTCCGTATAACTCTTCTTCCTCGACTGTGCTGTACGAAGTCTCTCTTGAATTACCTTCATTTTATCTAAAGCATCCTGAACCAAATCTGTCCCCAATAGCCTAGCCTCACCGGGCTCGAACCAACCAACTGGAGATCTACACCGCCTCCCATACAAAGCCTCGTATGGAGCCATCTGGATACTCGATTGGTAGCTGTTGTTGTAGGCAAACTATGCAAGCGGCAAAAATCGATCCCATGAACCTCCAAAATCAATAACACAGGCGTGTAGCATATCCTCCAATATCTGAATGGTATGCTCGGACTGTCCGTCCGTCTGAGGGTGAAAAGTTATACTCAACTTCACCTGGGTGCCCAACTCTCGCTGAACAGACTTCCAAAACTGGGAAGTAAACTGAGTACCCCTATCTGAGTTGATGGAAACCGGAACACCATGCAACCGAAAAATCTCCCGGATATAAATCTCTACCAGCCGCTTTGAGGAATAAGTAGTACAGATAAAAATGAAGTGCGCGGACTTGGTCAGCCTGTCTACAATTACCCCAATAGCATCGAACTTCTTTAAAGTCCGTGGGAGTCTGGTAACAAAATCCATAGTGATTCTCTCCCACTTCCACTCGGGGATAACCATCTGCTGAAGCGATCTACCCGGTCTCTGATGCTCATATTTCACCTACTGATAATTGAGACACCGAGCTACAAAACCCACAATATCTTTCTTCATTCTCTGCCACCAGTAGTGCTGTCTAAGATCCTGGTACATCTTCATGGCACCCGGATGAATGGAATACCGCGAGCTATGGGCCTCCTCCAATATCAACTCTTGAAGCCCATCCACATTGGGCACGCAAATTCGGCCCTGCATCCTCAACACTCCATCATCACCAATGGTCACATCTCTGGAATCGTCATGCTGAACTCTATCCTTAAGGACAAGCAAATGCGGATCATCATACTGGTGCTCTCGGATGCGATCATATAAGGAAGACCGAGAAACCACATAGCCAACACCCGACTGGGCTCCGAAATATCTAATCTCACAAACGATTGGCCAAGGCCTGGACATCAACTGCAAGGGGTCTCTCCCAACTGGAATATACGCCAAACTCCCCATACTCACTGCCTTTCGGCTCAACGCATCGGCCACAATATTGGCCTTTCCTGGATGGTACAGAATAGTAATATTATAATCCTTAAGCAACTCTAGCTATCTCCGCTGCCTCAAATTACGATCCTTTTACTTGAATAAATGCTGAAAACTGCGATGATCAATGAATACCTTACAATATACGCCATACAAGTAATGCCTCTAAATCTTCAATGCATGAACTATGGCAGCCAACTCCAAATCATAAACAGGGTAGTTCTTCTCATGGGGCTTCAACTGACGAGAAGAATAAGCAATAAATCTACCATCCTGCATCAATACATAACCAATCCCAACTCTCAAAGCATCATAATACACGGTATATGAACTTGAAGCTGATGGCAAAACGAATACTGGAGTTGTGGCTAAAGCTGTCTTGAGCTTCTGAAATCTCTTCTCACACTCGTCTGACCATGCAAATGGAGCACCCTTCTGAGTCAATTTGGTCAAGGGCGATGCAATGGATGAGAATCCCTGAACAAACCGGCGATAATAGCCATCCAACCCAAGAAAGCTACGAATCTCTATGGCTGAGGACGGTCTAGGCCAACTCTAAACTGCCTCTATCTTCTTTGGATCAACCTGAATACCCTCGCTGGACACCACGTGTCCCAAGAAAGCCACTGAACCGAGCCAAAACTCACACTTGGAGAACTTTACATAAAGCTTATCCTCCCTCAATCTCTGCAATACAACTCGCAAATACTCCGCGTGCTCCTCCTGACTACGCGAGTATACCATAATATCATCAATAATAACAAACGAATCCAGATAAGGCCAAAATACACTGTTCATCAAATGCATGAATGCAGCTGGGGCATTGGTCAGCCCAAAAGTCATGACAAGAAACTTATAGTGACCATATCTAGTCCTGAAAGCAATCTTAAGAATATCTGAATCCCTAATCTTCAACTGGTGATAGCCCGAACGGAGATCAATTTTGGAGAACACCCTCGCTCCCTGAAGCTGGTCAAATAAATCGTCAATACAAGGCAGGTGATACTTGTTCTTAATCGTCACCTTGTTCAATTGCCTATAATCGATGCACATTCTCACTGTGCCATCCTTCTTCTTTACAAACAGAACTGGCGCACTCCAAGGTGACATACTAGGCCGAATGAACCCCTTATCTAGGAGCTTCTGAAGCTGCTCCTTCAATTATTTCAACTCTGATGACGCTATGCGATATAAAGGAATAGAAATGGGCTGAGTGCCCGGCACCAGGTCAATACCAAAATCAATATCCATGTCCGGTGGCATGCCCGGTAGGTCTGCAGGAAATACATCAGGGAAGTCCCTCACAACTGGCACAGTATCAATACTGGGAGCCTCAGCTCCAACATCCCTCACAAAGGCAAGATACGAGAGACAACCCTTCCCAACCATACGCTGGGCTTTCAAGAAAGAAATCACTCTACTCGAAACATAATCAGTCACACCACGCCACTCGATCCGCGGTACACCCGGCATGGCCAAAGTGACTGTCTTAGCATGGCAGTCTATAATAGCATGACACGGAGATAACCAATCCATGCCCAAAACAACATCAAAGTCCACCATGCTCAATAGCAATAGATTAACTCGGGTCTCCAGACCCCTAATAGTCATAACACATGACCGGTACATACGGTACACAATAACAGTATCGCCCACTGGGGTAGACACATGAACAGGTAAAGCAAGAAACTCCCAGGGCGTACCTAAATAATGAGCAAAATATGAGGACACATAAGAATAGGTGGAACCGTGATTAAATAATATGGAGGCATCTCTGTGGCAGACTGAAACAATACATGTGATGACCGCATCTGAAGCAATAGCATCTGTCTTGCCTGGAATAGCATAAAAACAAGCCTGGCCACCACCTGATCAACCTCCCCCTCTGGGGCGACCCCTGGCTGCCTGATCCCCACCCCTAGCTAGCTGGGCGGGTGGTTAAGTAACTGGAGCAGAAGTCGAGGGCTGACCCCTCTGCTGAAGCTGACCACCACGAAGTCGAGGGCACTGCCTCCTCGTGTGACCAAACTCTCCACACTATAACAACTGCCCGGTGCTGGAGATGGGGACTGAAGGGAACCCCTCGCACCGGAGTGACTAGCAGATGCACTCGATGTAGAAGAACCCTGAGCTGATGGGGCACGAGATGAACTCTGAGCTAGGATGGCGCTGAGTGAAGGCTGGCCCTGCTGGGACCCATGATGACCACAACCTAAAGATGCCCCACGATACTCTGGAAGGCCCGACTGAGCATGCCTGAAAGAATGACCTCTACCATGCTGGAACTATCCCCTCGAAGAAGCACCACTGTAATTGCCTGATCCACTAGGCCTCTTGGCCTCCCTCTCTTCTCGCTCCCGACGGCAAACTGTCTCAATCTCACGAGCGATATCTACCACCTCCTCGAATTTAGCACCCAATACTCTCTCTATAATCATCAGAATACGGAGATGGTAGTTAAGGCCATCCACAAATCTCCTGATCCTCTCGTGATCTGACAGAATCATCCAGGTGGCATCACGAGCCAACTCAGAAAACCTCATCTCGTACTAGGTCACTGTCTTATCTCCCGGTGTCAACTACTCAAACTGCCTACGCAGCTCCTCTCTGCGGGACTGCGGCACATACTTCTACAAGAAGAGAGTGGAGAACTGCTGCCAAGAAAGGGGTGCTACACCGACAGGCCTACGCCTCTCAAAATCCTCCCACCAAGTAAAGGTAGCCCCAGTAAACTGGAAGGTGGTAAATTCCACACCACTAGACTCGAGAATCCCTGCTGTACGGAGCATACGCTGACAGCTTCCAAGAAAACCCTAGGCGTCCTCGCTCTCAGCACCACTGAATGTCGGAGGCTGGAGTCTACTAAACCTCTCAAGACAACACTGCTCATCCTCCGGCATAACTGGAACCCTGAAATCCTGCACTAGTGCAATCGGCTGAGCTGGAGATGCCTCTGGCGTCTGTAGTCCCTGCACTACCTGCTCAAGTATGAGAGCAGCGGGGGTCGGCTGCCTCCCCCGGCCTACGAAGTAGCTACTGCTGTGGTGGTTGAAACTGCCTGAGCTAGGCCAGTGCAAACTGTCAAGATCTGAGGCAAGGTCTCCTGTAGACTTGGAATCATGATGGGCACAGCTGGTGCCTGAACTGGTGCTGCTGGAGTCTGATCCGGAGCTGGGGCAGCTGGTGGATCAACAGGTGCTTCCCTCACTGCTCTGCCTCTTCCACGACCATGACCACATCCACGGCCTCTGGTGGCCTCAATGGGTGCTACTGGTGGTCGTCCACCTCGTCCGGTAGCTCGCGTCGCGTCCTCACCATATGTGAGAGAATAGAATAATAGAAGTTTAGTTCTCAGATCAACAAATCGCACGACAAGAATTTCAAGAATAGGAAGTTTGTTTCCTAAAGGTTCTGCAGACTCCCGAGGATAAATACATATGTCTCCGTACCGATCCGCGAGACTATACTAAACCGGCTCATGACTCGTGAGACCTAGTAACCTAGGCTCTAATACCAACTTGTCACGACCCCAACCCCGATCATGATGGCGCCCAACATACTGCTAGGCAAGCCTGACCAATTAACAACATTAACCCATTTCTCAAACAGTTCATTATTAGCTAATACGGTCGAATTTCCAAATCGTCATATTAGAAGTCTGAAATATTAGTTAAACATGTGGAACTTCGAGTAATAATCCTACTACATAGCCTATATAGATCCGGTGTCATAAGTCTGAGCCTCTAATATAAGTTCAATAGCCTAATACATAGCAATCTAGGGAATGCGGGTAAAGTAAGAGAGTAGAAGGGAGAGATCAGGGCTGTGAACGCAGTGCAGCCACCTCGATGCTCCCCGATATCTACTGCCCGACTGAAAATCCTCAACAGCCTCAGATGCACCTGAATCTGCACGTAAGGTGCAGGGAGCAATGTGAGTACTCCGACCCAGTGAGTAATAAGCATAAATAATGACTGAGAATAAGAAATCATGGAGGAACAGAGAGTAATCTACATTGCGGCAGTTTAAAAACAAGTAATACGAAAGAGATAAACCAATGAAATCGAAATGTGGAAATTCCAGAGCAAATAAGCAGTTAAGTGACAGATATATATAAAGAAATCCAACACATAGAACAGTACCCTATAGTACCCACTACGGCGTGCAGCCCGATCCATTTATTTATCGGCGACGGTGCTCACTAGGGGTGTAAAGACTCCGGGAGGGGCCCCTTGCGGCCCAAGCGCAACAACAAGCCATCTCGTGGCACCAATCTAGGCCCTCAGCCTCATCTACATATCAGAATAACACTGTTGCGGCACGCAGCCCGATCCCATAGTATCCTCACATCTAGCCCTTGGCCATACTCAGTCCAGAAATCATATAAGCCTCTCGGGCATTAGTAAAATAGTAACTCTCAGCCCAAACATCATTTAACATATCATTTTAGTTTCAAAATCAAGTAAAAGTGGCTGATTTGTAAAGCAGTAGAAAACGGTACGACTGAGTTCAAGTAGTAATCAAAACAGTGAGGAAATAGTGATAAAAACTCCCCGAAGGGTTCAAATAGTTGGCACGAAGCCCAAATATGATAATTAGTCCCAATAATGATGATATCAATCAAGCTTCAATCAAATACGCGGTAAAAGTATCACTCAAGATGGACCAAGTCTCAATCCCCAATAGTAAACGACCCCATGCTCGTCATTGAGCGTGTGCCTCACCTCAATATAGCACTACGATATGCAAATTCGGGGTTTCAAACCCTCAGGACATCATTTACATTCATTACTCACCTCAAACAGGCCAAAACTCTAGCTCGCTATGCCCTTGCCTCTCAAATCGACCTCCTCGTGTGTCAAATCTGACCAAAACCAAAGCGAATACATCACAATAGACTAAGGGAACAAAACCCAAATGAAAACAATCGAAAAATATCAAAAATCCCGAAATTAGCAAAACCCGAGCCCCGGCCCACTTCTCGAAACTCAAAAAATTTTATATCAATGGGTTCCTTATCTCGCCACGAGTCTATGCATATAAAGAACACCAAAATCGGAGTCCAAATGACCCCTCAAATCCCAATTTAAAATCTCAAAATCCCAAGCCCTAGTTCTTCCATTTTTTCCTAAATTTCCATGAATTTCTAGGTTGATTCCACAACATAATCACGTTTTTGGTTCATAAAACTTACCTCCAATCAATCCTCTTCAAATCCCTCTTCAATTTCTCCCAAAGAGCTCTCGAAATATTCAACAATAGTGGAAAAATGACTTAAGCTCGTAGAATAAAATGTCTAAAACCTTCTGCCCAGCTACAACAATTCCTTCTATGCGAACGCGGTCAAACCCCCAGCGTTTGCGATGCACAAAAATTTTCTTGACCAAAATAACCCTTCGCGAACGCGGTACCCTACCCGCGAATGCGAAGCTTCCACTTCTTCAATTATGTGAACGCGACCCCTTGGTCGCGAACGCGAAGAACAACACAAACGGGACCCCAGATCCTCCTATGCGAATGCGAATAACTCCCCGCGAACGCGAAGCACCAGAAACTCACCTTCCACGTTCGCGGACCCACTATTGCGAATGCGAAGAACAAAAATTGGCCTGCCAAAAATTCTTCTATGCGAACGCGGGCCCAGGCTCGCGATCGCGAAGACCAAATTACCCCTGCAACAATTTCTGCAATTTCTCAAGGTTTAAAACTTCCCGATAGCCATCCGAAATCACCCCGAGGCCCCCCGGGACCTCAACTGAAAGCACCAACACTTTCTATAACATCATTCAAACTTGTTCCAATCATCAAAATACCTCAAATAACACCAAAACCATCAAATTACATCGAATTCAAGCCTAAGTTCTTCTAAAACTTTCGAAACACGCATTTGATGAAAAACCCAACGATATCACCTCCGAATGACCTGAAATTTTACACACACATCCCAAATCACATAACGAAGCTACAGAAACTCTCAGAATTCCATTCCGACCCTTGGATCAAATCTCACCTATCAACTTCGCTAATTCATGCCTAATTTTCCACCGGACCTCCAAAACCAATTCCGATCACACTCCTAAGCCTCAAATCACATTCCAAAACTAACCGAACCATCGGAATTCACATCTGATCCCTCTACACATAAGTCAACATCCGGTTGACTTTTTCAACTTAAGCCTTCTTAAAAGAGACTAAGTGTCTCATTTCTTACCAAATTTCACTCCAACACAAACCAAATCAACTCGACCCGAAGCATAAAGAAGTAGAATTGGAGAAAACTGAGTGGTAACTCATGAGACGACGAGTCAGGTCGTCACAGCTCAAGATCAGGAAGTTAAGGTATGTGAGGCTAACTCTCTATGTTTGGGAATTTTAATTGTGAGCACGTGATTTTTGCCCCGCTTGAATTACTCCTATAGAATTCTTAAAACTAGGATTTTTCTTTTATTTTATGATTTAATTGTGTAATTTTGTGTGCATTTTTTCATCTGTGTGTGCATGATAATTCATAAAAATATAAAAAAAATTTGCATGAGCATTTAGGATTTAATTTTATATTTTTAGACTAATTAGTAATTAGTCTTTTAAAAAATATAAAGAAAAAAATTATAAAGAAACTTTGATTTGTTTTGTTTGATTTTCATTTTAGTTTTAGGTTTGTTAATTTCTTTTAAATTGATATTAGACTAATTGTAGCTTAATTAGATGGTTTGAATTAATTTGGAGGTTTAATTTTAGTTTTAAAATGAAATTAAAAAAAAAGAGAAAAAATGAAAAAAAAAAGAAAATTAAACAATAGGGGTCTTAATGAAATACCCATGTTTTGGGCCAATATTCAAATCAATTTGCCAGCCCAATTGAAATTAACCCTGATACCCGTCCAACCATTGAACCAACCCAAGCCCAACCCCAAGACTACCCGGTCCAAATGCCCCAGCCATCAGACCATTGAAACGACGTAGTATAGGGGTGTTACTATGTCGTTTCAGGTTCTCTAAATGATAAAATAATCCTGTACCTCCATCCCTCATAATCCAATGGCTCTGATTTCATCTTAGATTTTAATTAAAGTATCTGAAAATTGTAAAAAACCCTTAGACCAAACTCATCTTCCTCGTACCTTAGCTCCACCATCCCTCGCCGTCCTCCGCCTGCCGAAAAATTGCCTCCGCTGGCAGCAATGGTCCAAAGGCCACCAAAAATACACCCTAGGTTCCCGTTCACCTCCCCATTCCAAATCCAACCTCAGTTTCTTTCAAATCCCATCCCAACTCGTCGAATAATCCAAAACCCTATCACCGCCTCCGCCGTGTATGGCGGCGCCATCTCCAAACAACCCCAAATTCACACCCCTTGACCACCATGACCCTCTCATCCCAAATTCCCATCTGTTTTCCTTCAAATCTCCCTCCAGTGGCTCAAATTTTAGATCGAAGTTCAGCCTCAAACCCTAGTTTCATAAATTGGGGGTTTTCCGGTGGCTTGACCATTATAGGGTTTAGCCGTGTGTTTTCTCATGAAAACACACGATTAAACACTAGTTTGGTCAAGCAATTTCAATTTGATTTGCCCAGGCCAAGTCTCAATTGCGGTAATCCCCTTCTCTTTCATTTTATTTTTATTTTTATTATAATGTCTTGTCTGTTCTTGGTATTTGCTTTTTTAGTTTTTTTAGATTTCTTTTGTTAAGTTTAATTTCTAACCTCTGATCCAGTGTGATTCAAATTTTGATTGTTAATTTTCGAGTCATGATTCAGTGATTCAATGTGTGATTAATTCTGTTTGTTTCCATAAATGCCTGTTTGATTGATAATTGCCAATACTAGTTTAATTCGAACTGTTAGGGATTAATTTAGGATTAAAAAATAGGTTTAGTTCAATTTTGGAATTTTGAATATTGTTAGATTATTACTGCTCATTCCCAGGCCCTTATTAGTTAACCATGGTCATGTTGACCAAGTTAAGTGGGGTTAGGGTTAGCACAACCTAGGTTGGTAATTTCAGAACCAAGGTAGGGGTAGTATAGGTAGTTCAAAATCGAGAATAGTGCAGTAACTGGAATTGGAAACCACTAGAACCTTCTAGATGGGATTTTAATTTGAAATTCAGGAACATGGTAGTATAAATTGACCAGCAAGTCATAAACTAAAGGATTAAGTAGCTAAAAACTAAAAATTAATAAGGGGGCAAGGGTGCAAAAGAAAAATCTGAATGCTGCCCTAATTTTATCTATAAAAGGGCAGTGCCTTGCCTTACAATACAAGTTTTAGAAATCTGAAAGGTTTGAAAAGAGCTAGAAGTCTAAAAATTCAAAAAAAAAAAAATTCAAAAGTTCTTAGATCCAGAGATCTGAAAATTCCAAATTCAAATCCAAAAAAACCAAAACAAATCTTAAAATTTGAAAGTTGAGAGGTAATATTAAAAATCAACAAAATTCTGCAGAATCTGAAGGTTTTTGAGCATTTAGAGCTTAGATCCTAGATTTCCAAGCATTGAAAGGTCTGAAATTTCAGTAGTGAAGGTTTCAGAGGTCCTGGGGGTTATATCGAGTTCAAATTGGGTCATTCAAGCTTTGTTTTAGGTGTTTACTATTGTTGTTCATTCAAAACTATTTTCTGGCTGTTTTGATACTACTTCCTGGGCTAGAAATTGATCTCAAGTTGTTGTTGACTTCTGTTTATTCTGTTGCTGCTTGGCTGATTTTTGACCTTCTCATTTTGTACTAATTTCCAGCTACACATCTTGAATTTGTCCTGGTGTAGCTCTCCAGTTGGAAGTGGAAATAAAAATGCTGCAGTGATTGTTCTGTCGTATTTTGTTTGAATGATTTGTTAATTTATTATATTTCAAGTAATTCCAGGATTTAGCTAAGACCTTTTTGTATTAATTATGGACTGTGAACTTTAACAGGATTCTATTTGTTTGTTTAGTAATACAGATGCTCATTATTGTATTAATTGTGGACATTATTGTTTATTCGCGTGTGATTTTCTACCTCAAATGCTCATTATCAGGTTTTTAAACCTTAGCTCGAGTTCCATATGATTCAGGTGTTAGATCATAAAGTGATTAAGTAGCTTGTGTTAGTTTTTACTCCTGCGAATGTTGGTTCCCTGTTTTAGTGTTAAAATCCTGTCACCTAGACTCTAGAGTTTTAAAGATCTGCACAAACATAAATAAAAAAAAATCCAGTTGTTCATGTTTTAGCTGCAAACCTGTTAATTAATGTAGTTTGTCCATCTACTTGATATTAAAAATAAAGTCAAGAGTGTGAGCTTATAAGTTGAATCACCGTTTAATCGATACTAAATTTTAAAAATAGATGATCAGATCCTTGATCTTACATTTACATGTTAATGCTGATTTTGCCTTTGCTATTGTTCATGTTACTTGGACCATGAAAAATAGGCTAACATTGGGCCCAATTACTTAATGAGAAGCCCAAGTACTTTCAACCTTGAGCCAGTGCACTTTGCAGTCCGTAAAAAATAGACCTCTTCAAATTGGGTTTGTACTAAAGCCCAGCCGTTTGACAGCTTTTATAAAGCTGAAGGCATTTCCAGGGGCTGATTATGAAGCCCAACAGGTTGAAGGCCTGAATTCATGTTTTTAAATTGTTAATTTAATTATAATGCAACCTTTGGGCCTTTCAAGTTAGGTAGCAAATTTAAACTAAGGAGATTTTCAGTAATGGAAGCCTTGTTTAAATTTGGACCTGACCTTGAGGCCCAAACCTTTTGAATGCCTTCAATAATAATTAAGTGGTAGTGTTAATTAATTAGGTTTCTTGTGGAATCCAAAACAAAAAAATGAAATTAAAAAAAAAATCAACTGCTCCAATTTCATCTCTATCGAATTTTAATATCAGAATAGCGGATATAGTCATGATTCAATAGGTCAGGTCCACTTACTTTTTCTTTTGTTGATTTCGAACCTTTCGAATGGATTTGGTTGGTATAATGGAAAATAGGAATATTCGGTGATTCAAGATAGAGACATCCCTTAATAGAAAATTCTAGTTCATTTTTAGGATATCCTTTAAAAATTAAATTGAGGTGCGCCGCGCCAAACGAAATTCACAAACTGCGTGGCCCTCTTTAATTACGTCTTTAAAAATCCTTAAAAATCGGGACGTGCCATTTAGCGAATTTTCATGGCCTCCCGCAAAGTTATCAACTCGTTAGTTGCTTTAGACGCGTTATTTAACAATTTTACCTTCCTAAACTCGGGTGTGCATTTCATGTGACCCAAATCCAAATCCCAAAATGTTAAATAAAATGTGTCGCGGATCCGGGTGCATTTCATGTGACGTGATCCAAAAACACGTTTTAAACGACGTTCAACCTTCCTTAAAAATCAATTTAAAGTGGTAAATAATTTTAAAATTACACTACAGGATAAACATGTTTTAAAATCAGATATTAAGCCAATTATAATAGTTTAAGCGACCGTACTAGAACCACAGGATCCAGGGGTGCCTAACACCTTCCCCCGGGTCAACAGAATTCCTTAGTCAAAATTTCTGGTTCACAGACTTCACAAGGAAAGTCGAATTTTCCTCGATTTGGGATTAAAATAAACCGGTGACTTAGGACACCAAAAGCCAAACCTATCCTAAGTGGCGACTCTGAATAAATAAATAATTCCATTTCGAATAATGTCACTTTAATTGAAAAAACTTCCTTATACATTATCCTTCGGGGTAGGTGTGTAAAAAAGGAGGTGTGACAGCTTTGGCGATTCTGCTGGGGACACGAACCCAAAATTTCGGTTCAGGGTTCAAGAATTCGAGCTTAGAATAATTGTTATATTTGGCTTTATCTAATTTTCCTACATGTCTCATTGCTAAATGTGCTAAATGCTTTACCGCTTTGATATTTGGTGAATTGTATATATAAACTGCTACGACCCTTCCTCTCTCTGAGTCTTACATCATGGAGAAGGGTGCACTTCGTGTGACTTCTTTTCTGTTTAGAGTCTTATCCCATTTAGAACGAGATTCGGATAAGTTGCTAAGCCGGCGGAGCTTCTGTATCCCTGGTAGGCTGCCCCCCTCGGCTCGAGTTGTCTGCTCGGGTAAGCCAGGTCTAGAACAATAAACCCAGGTTTTAAACCTAGTATAACAAAGCCTCATGCAGGATCCCTAGTAGGAACGTTTGTTTGCATCATGTGCATTTGACATAGGGGACTCAACACAAGGGTTGGGTCCGTCTAGGACAGGTGACCTGAAATAAAAAGACCATCCTGATGTATGTTACGTGCTACTTGTGCATTTATTTGCTCGGCTTTGCATGTTGACCGGCTTGTACATAATGGGAGAGAATTGAACGGAAAATAGCAGTGTTAGGACTAAGTGAGGGGAACCACTTGTTTTGGGAAAAAAACCAATGCCCAAATAGTACTAAAACTCTGCCAGATTTTTGAAAAACAAAAGATTTTTGTTTTCAAAATAGTTGGTTTTGTCAAATCTGCCCGAACTACGCCAGTTTGATTCTCACCGGATGTGAGATACATAGACAACCCTCGTCGGGTCCAACTTCCCTTATTGCAAAAGTAGCCCAAAAAATGCCAAATTTTTTACTTTTTTCACAAATAAGTCGGGTGGCGCCATTCTTGTTAAAATAAGCCGAATGTCCCCAAAAGGGCGCCGGAAGGATGTTTTTGCAAGATCAACCACCCTGAGTCATTTTTTAACGGTTAGCGGGCACAGCCTTAAAATCTTCTTCCCCGAAGTGCTGAAAGGCCGTATCCGTAAAACCAGGTCTTTGTTTTTCTTAAATAAATTTTTTGAAAAATAGCCACTTTTTCTTTTGAGTCAAAATAAGTCATTAAATCACCTTAATAAATGTGAAGGATGAGCACGACTGTTGAACCCTTCACGGTCCTAAAAGAGATCCCCTTGAAGCTCCACATGTGGTGGAATGACCTAGGAAAAGGTAGCAGAGAAACAGTGGTAAAAATTCTGGGCGGCCTCGTCGGATTATTGAACATCAAGACAAGGCTGGATATCATTGAAGCATTGATACCTTTTTGGTACCCGACTCACAACGTGTTCCATTTCTCGGACTTCGAGCTTACACCTACATTAGAGGAGGTTACGGGTTATGTTGGCCTTAACGGAAACCTCAGGAGTCGATATCCCTTATCACCGAGACCGGTATCCCCCCACAGATTTTTGGACTTATTAAGTATTAGCCGGGATGTTCAGGATGGAAATTTATCAGAAGGGTATTGCACACTCCATTTCTTGCATCACCGATATGGCAACCCGCAAGGTTTTAAAGAG
Source organism: Nicotiana glauca (assembly GCA_026770625.1). Classification (NCBI taxonomy): domain Eukaryota; kingdom Viridiplantae; phylum Streptophyta; class Magnoliopsida; order Solanales; family Solanaceae; genus Nicotiana; species Nicotiana glauca. The sequence goes on from MU664921.1 coordinate 81,385, forward strand.
CCCAACACTGGTTTAACCCATGTTGGAAACAAGGATAAGTGGGAAGCAAGGTGGGGTTTAGCTTTCATGGTAGCCTTCATGGGAGTTGTGGTCTGTCCCCGAAAAGATGGTCATATAGAGATCGACCGTGTAGGAATGCTGGATATTGCAATCAAAAAAGCCAACAGCACGGTGGTTCCGTTGATCGTGTCTGAAATCTATCGAGCTTTGACTATATGACGAGAAGTGGGAAAGTTCTTCTAGGGTTACAATCTGTTGCTACAGCTATGGATGCAAGAGCACCTCTGTTACCGGACTGGGTACATGAACTATGGTTTGATCGGGTTAAGCTGCATTGAAGAATTTAAAACTCGGGTAATAGGTATTGAATTCCCTGAGGGTACCGAGGCTTGGCTATCATGTTTGAGATCTTTGACCGCTGACAAAATTGAATGGGCTTTCGGATGGCTTCCCATTACTGAGGTAGTATACACATCAGCTGAAGCACCTTTGATGGGCATCCGGAGCATCCAACCCTATGCTCCCTACAGGGTCTTGCACCAATTGGGAAGATTTCAAACCGTCCACGGTGCTGAAGATCTGAGTAAACAAGTCATCGAACTAGGCCCAAAAGCTGCATTTCTAGAACGAAATATCTGCTAAATATGGAATGAGTGTAGGTTTCTTGAGCCTAAGACCATAGTGCGAGATCGGGCTAGAGGCGAAGTGGACCCTAAATATTTGATTTGGTTTGGCAAAAGATTCCAAATTCCTGAGAGACCCGCGAAGAGGCCACATGTCCAACAATTTACTGACGGGGCCCAGGTGCAATGGGATTGGTTAGCCAAAGAGAATGAATACAGGGCCAGAATAGGAGAGTTGGAAAAGTAGGTTCGGGATCTTCAGTTTGAAAATAGCTTGCAAGCCGCAGCCGATGAGGGTGACAATAAGAAATTAACCCAAGAAAATGAGGCTCTTAAAGCTCAGATCCGACAAATGAAAATAGCTGCTAACAGCCAAGAAAGAAGCTGGGCCGATGAAAGGTTGATAAACGGACTAAAAAAGCAAGTCTTAGAGTGCCAGGAAGACTTAGAAAAGTCCGAGGAGAATATAGCAAAAATCCGGGCGCAGTGGGCAAAGAAAGCAAAAGAACGGGCCCAATTTGTGCAACAAATGAAAAATAATTATGAAGGGACTATTACTAATCTGAGAAGAAAAGTGACAACCCTTGAGGACGAGGCACATAAACAAGCTAAAGATTTCAAAGCTGAGAGGGAGCAGTGTTATAGGCTGTTGGCCAAAATCGAGAGAGAAATACAGCAGTTACAAGACCACCACTTCCATGACTCCCAGGTGCTAGAAGCCCGGAACCAGCAAATATGCCGACTACTCCAGGAAAAGGGCAGAATTAGGGAAAGAATCAGAGCCATCGCGGACTATGTTACCATGAAGTGCCAAGTATGCGAGAACATGACTCGCACCACTTTCTATGCTGCAGTGATGACTTTCGTCTGCCGAGTGATGAATGATTTGGAGCAACTACAAGGGGGTCTCCCACATAGGCCCGCGGCGATGCCGAATGATGCCCCACGGGCCCCACGATTTGAAGCTTTAATGTATTCTTAGTTATCGAGTCTGTATTTTTGTTATTTAGAGTCTATTTTGTAATTTTCCCCTTTTAAGAAACAAATAGTTTAGTATCTTTGTAATCAAAGTTTTATTAATGAAAAAATTAAAAAAATCCCAAAAAATTATTTCCTTATTTTTGCATTTATTTCAAGAACTACGCTTGGTCTGATTTATGCGGGGTCATGATACGTAGGCAATCTCCATAAGATTCGACCGTAACCCTAAAAAAAATTATAAAAAAAAGAGGAAGGAAAATAAAAGAAAAACAAGAGTGGAAAAGAAACACGAAAAGAGAGAAAATAAGAGAACCGAGAGAAAGAAGCCAAAAAATGAGAGAAAAATCGGGAGAGCAAAGAAAAGGCCAGGAAAAAGAAAAATCAAAGAAGAAAATAGAAAAAAACAAAGAAAAGCCGGGATGACGCATGCAACCGTTGCAAACATGTAGACACCCATTTAACTGTATAGGTGCATCACACCCCAATGTGCGTGTGACGACCCCGCCCGTCGTCTCATGTGTTATTGCTTCGTTTTCCCCGTTTTATGCTTCTTTATGTTTCATTATCAGTATGTGGTGGGTTAGAGTTGATTTGGATTGGTGTTGGTGGAAAATGAGACACTTAGTCTCTTTAAGTAAGGCTTAAGTTGGAAAAGTCAACCGGACGTTGACTTATGAGTTATAGGGCAAGGATGTGATTTCCGGTGATTCGTTTAGCTTCGGGAGGTGATTTGTGACTTAGAAGTGCGATCATAATTGATTTTGGAGGTCTGGTGTAGAATTAGGCTTGAATTGGCGAAGTTGTATTTTGGCGAATTCCGGTTGAGGGGTGAGAATTTGATCCGAGGCTCGGAATGGAATTCCGAGAGTTTCTGTAGCTTCGTTAGGTGATTTTAGATGTGTGTGCAAATTTTCAGGTCATTCGGACGTCGTTTGGTTGGGTTTGTGATCGATAGTGCATTTCAGAAGTTTTTGAAGAACTTAGGCTTGAATCCGATGTGAATTGATGATTTTAGTGTTGTTTGATGTGTTTTGATGATGGGAACAAGTTCGTATGGTGTTTTGGGATATGATGGTGCTTTTGCTTGAGGTCTCGGGGTGATTTCGGATGGTTAAACGGAAGATTTTTGGACTTTGAATATTGCAGATTTTTGCCTAGCTATTGCAGACCTTTGCGTTCGCAGGTATAGGGACGCATTCGCGATGGAGAGTTTTGCAGACCATCGCGTTCCCGAGGGCTGCTTCGCGTTCGCGTATAAGGGGCCCTGGTAGTTTTGTTCTTCGCATTCGCGACACTTGGGTCGCGTTCGCGTAAGGAAAGTGACTGAAGCATCGCGTTCGCGTTTGGTTGGTCGCGTTCGCATAGATTAATATTTTGGTCAACGGAATTTGGCCTTCGCGAACGCGGGGTGTTGACCGCGTTCGCATAGAGGAAAACCTGGGCGTCCAGTAGGGGTTTTTATATTATTTCATCCGCGACCCCATTCATTATTTCCTCCATTGTTGACCACCTCAAGAGCTTTTTGGTAGAAATTGAAGAGGGTTTGTCGGGAATTGATTCGAGGTAAGTCTCGTGACCTAGAAACGCTATTTTATTGAAGAATCAACCTTTAATTCTTGGAAATTTGAGTGAAAATTTGAAGAACTAGGGCTTGGTTTTTTAAATGAAAAATTGGGATTTGAAAGGACATTTGAACTCCGATTTTGGTAAATTTTATATGTACGGACTCGTGGCGAGACGAGGAATCCGGTGATGTGAATTTTGTAATTTTTGAGAAGTGGGCCCGGGGCTCGGGTTTTGCCAACTTCGTGATTTTTGGTATTTTTCGAGTTATTTTGATTGGGTTACGTTCCATTAGCCTATTGTAATGTATTCGCTCTATTTTGGTTAGATTCGACGCATGTGGAGGCCGGTGTTGAGGGGCAAAGGCGTTGCGGGCTAGAGATTTCGTCGGTTCGAGGTGAGTAATACTTGTAAATGATATCCTGAGGGTTTAAAACCCCGTATTTGCACATCATAGTACTGTATTGAGGTGACTTGCACGCCAGATATGAGCGTGGGGTAGAGCAACGTTGGGTATTGTGACTTGGTCCGTCCCGGTTGTTGATCTTACCGCGTATTTGACTAAAACTACTTTTATCATCATACTATGGGCTGACTGCCATGTTTGGGCTTCGTGCCAACTATGTGAATCCTTCGGGGATTGATATTACTGTTTTAGCATATCTTGCATATCATTTGGTTTTAGTCCAAGGTTTTAAATACTGTTTTGCAAACTCAGCCGTACTTTTAAGTTTTGAAAACTCAAATGATATTTTAAATGATACTTCGGGCTGAGAACTATTGTTGTACAAATGCCCAAGGGGCTTATGTTGATTTCTGGACTGAGCATGGATCGGGCTGGGTGTCGCAGCAGTGATTTCGAAACAGTGGTAACAATGACATTGTATGATGTGACTTGGAACAGTGGTAACAATGACACTGCATGATGTGACTTGGAACAGTGGTAACAATGACAATGTATGATGTGACTTGAAACAGTGGTAACAATGACACTGTATGTTGTAAATTGGTCAAGTAACAATGACTGACCGGTCAGGTAACAATGACTGACCAGGAATTAATTGATGCCACGAGATTGCTTGATTATTGCGCTTGGGCTGTAGGAGCCCCTCCGAAGTTTGTACACACCCCCAATGAGCGCCGTCGACGATAAATATATGGTTGGCTCGGACTGCACGCCACAGTGGGTACCTGAGTGTACCGGTATTGCATATGGTTGGCTCGGACTGTATGCCGCAGTGGGTACCTGAGTGTACCGGTCATGTGCATTGCATTGCATTCATGCATTGGTTCTTGTTTGTACTACGTGGCATGACATTCAACACTCTCATATCATTGGCATCCATTCTATTTCTTGCACTGTTACCAAATACCCTGGTGTTATTTGTTAATGGAGTGCTGTGCCCGAGGGGCTGACTTATGTGCGGACTTGCACTATCTGATTATGCATTCATTTGTTTGACTGTTGGGAAAAGGATATTTTCAAAAGAGGTTTTTAATTGAACTAGATATTTCTAAAGGATTTTCCCGGTTTTACTGTTTTCTCAAAGGGTTGCACTGTTCTATACAACATGATGGAGTGCCTTACGTGATTCCTTGCTGCTCAGCTATTATTTTCTCTTATTACTCACTGAGTTGGAGTACTCACTTTACTCCCTGCACCTCGCGTGCAGTTGCAGGTATTGTTTACCTGGTAGCGGGTTATTAGCGGATTGAAGGTATTACTATTGTAGCTGAGCAAGGTGACCGCCAGCGTTCGCGGCACCAGACTTCATCTTTTGAACTCCAGATTTTATTTTGTATATATTATTGGCCCTGTAGTGGTGTTCGGTCTTTTTTAGATGCTCGTGACTTATGATACCCCGATCGGGTTGTGTTGGGTTGTAGTTAATAGTTTTTAATGCCATTAAGATGTATTTATCTATTCGTTTATGTTTAAAAATTGTTAAAGAGACGATTTGGGTTAGTTGTCTGGCCTTGTCTTCACGAGAGGCGCCATCACGACCGGGTTTGGAAATTGGGTCGTGACAAGTTGTTATCAGAGCCTAGGTTACTAGGTCTCACGAGTCATGAACAGGTTTAGTAGAGTCTCGCGGATCGGTACAGAGACGTATTTATTTATCCTCGAGAGGCTGCAGAACCTTTAGGAAAACTTCACTTTCTTGGAATTCTTATCGTGCGTTCTTGATTCAACTTGAGATATAACTCTTGAAATTCCTTCCACACGTCTGTATGCGCATATGAGCGCTCAGTATTATATGTGCCTTGATGGTTTGTGATTTCCCCGATCGAGGGGTAAGATATGATCTTCGTTAGTATGTTGGGCCAGTCCGGAGGACTTGAGGCCGGATCTTTGCCTATGGCTTAAGCACTGAGGTGCTGATTGTGTGAGCAAGTGTTTTGAACTTGTATGTTCGGTATTGTCCCTATTAGCCGAAATGGCGGTTGGATATCCATGTGATGAGTATGTTGGTACTGTGAGATGTATCTATGTGATCTTGGTAGTGACGAAGGAGTCTGCTAAATGACAGATGAGCTGGTAAGTGTTCGATTCCTATTATGATCTGTTGTGTAGCCCCGAGTTATGGGCGCGTGGAGAATATTTTCGTGTCTCCTAGTTGGGAAGTGAAGTACATTACATGTGGCGGTATGAGTTCAGACCCAGGAAGACTAAATGACTGTGTAACGTATATGATGGTGGAAGGCATGCTGAAATACTAAATTGAGGCGAAGCATGGGGATATCTCCTGCGGAGTGTTCATAAGTGGTACGATTCATATGTATATTGTTAGAAGATCTCATGTGTAATTGAAGAGTACGTGTTGAAATTTGATAAATTCGGGTCGCTCAAAAGAGTGGACTTAACTGATGTGGGGATGAATGCGAGATTTGTAGAGGATTACAGTACTAGATGATCTGTGTTTTCACAAACTTGTGCATGATTTGAGTTTAACCTCACTATGGTATTGTGGTGTCATTAGGGTAAAAGTATTATGGGTTATTGATTGTGTCCTGATATATGGCTTCGAGCCAAGTTGGAGAGGTTGCTATTGATTAGCTGATCGCACGGTTATGTGCTATGTTGGTTTCGTTTCGAGGTATGCTGACGGATCAGTTCTGGTTGCAGAAGTTGAGCCGAGGATGGCACGAGTGAAGCAAAAATTTTGACAAAAGTTATATGGTGCTTCGTAGATGTGAGAAAGTACTAGGATGTCTTGAACTGTTGTTGATAAAGAATGCTCAGTGCATAGAGAAGGAAGATGGTGGTTCGTATTGGTATGAGATCATGTTCTGCAGTGTCAGAGTGCTATAAGACACGAGTGGTTGTGTTCGTTGAGTCAGGAAATTTGCAGTTTGAATAGGAGTGAATGACTTTCGAGAATGATTCCAATGTGTTCAAGATTTTACATGTAACAATCAGGTGTCTCAAGGTTGTGTATGTGGTCAGAGACCGTGTTTTCATCGAAACATGTCGAGGCTTGTGGTATTTTTATGTCGATTATGGGATCCTATGTATCGGCATCTGGAAAGTAATGGTAACGAATTCAGGTTCGCAGGAAGTTCTTCAAAGTGAAGTATTCTGGAAGGTGGTATTTATGTGAACAGCTGAGAGAGTATTCGGTGGCCTATGGGTCTTAGATAGTGTGGTCTTATGTTCGAGTCTCGTGTGGTAGGCCTAGATTGAGGCATTGTGATGCTACAGCGAGGGAGAAATATGAAGTTGATGATGAATTAGAAAGGAAATTAGATAGATGGAATAGCTTGATAATAGACCGAATCGGTATGGTAAGGGTATGATTAATTCTTTGTATGTGTTCGAGGTAATGAGCTTTTACAGGCATTTTTGCAGCAATGCTCTTGAGTTTTGACGGCTTGCTCAACTTGGTTTAGATAGAAGGATTCAGTCCTGCCAGTTTAGCTTGTGCGAATGGAATTGGGAGAGAGTTCTTGTTGAGTTTTACCGTGGTTTGGAGATGTATATATTTTCTATAGGTATGCGAAGCATGGAATGTGTAATGATTCTTCTTCTAGATGAGATTGATGGAAGATCTTGGCTAGATGAGTTACAGTTCAGTTCTGAAAAGAAGTTCATAAAATTCTTAGGCAATGGGTAGCCTCAGGTAATCAAGGAAATGGTATTGCTGAGTTGGAGTGATTTGATGAGAGTATATGTCTTGGAAGCAGGGTAATGTGATTAGACTGATGATACTACTATAGTATTGTGGTACTTTCTGGCTAGATCGACTGCTGATATTTGAGTGTGTTTGATGGCACAGGGGAGTTTTAGAATATCTTTCGTGGAATGACTGGGTACTTGAGGTGTAATATGTATTCATACTGTGGAATTGGGGGATTAGGTACAGTGATTCGTGTGCTATATGGAGTTGGAGACTGCGAGTTCTCAGGTATAGACTATGTAGTGGTTGTAGAGCGTGTGTTTTGGCACCGTTAGCGGCTATTGGGATTTGGAGGCCCGAGTGGATCTTTCTTTGCTTGATATATTAGATTTTGGATATTATATTGGGGTGTAGACTGGTTGTCTCAGAGTTGGGTTATTCTAGACTTTTGTGCTATGGGCTATGTCGGAAATGCCACAAGTTGCATGGCGAGGTTCATCAGATCATGTTCTAGCAGAGTGGTTTGTATTCCAAAGACCAGCGGATGGCTAGGAATGATTGTTTTTCTTAATTGGGCCTTCGTGGCGGATGTCAGTGCAAAGGTTTCTACCATTGATTCAGTTTCGATATTGAGAGACTTTTTTTTTCGGATGCGTTTCTTGTGGTCAGGCATGTCGTCGGGCGAGATTGTGGATTTTGGTATTTATTTGGTGTCGGGCACCGTATCGTACGGCTCCGACAAGAGTTATAGTAGTGGGAGGAGCAGCTTCAGGCTCCTTGGTATTGAGTTCGTTGGCAGGTCAATGTGGCTACGTATTTAGCTTGAGTTAGCTTGGTTAGTCCCGAGTTGTATTGTTGAGGGATAGACTGATCCGATCGTATTGAGCTTGTTAGTGATCCAAGGAGATCTGTGAGTTGCTTTTCTATGTTGTGAGATGTTATGATTTGTTGGATATGGGCACATGTGGTGCGGTTCTATTAAGGATTCAGAAAGGAAGTCGAGCAGGAAGAGTAACTGAGTGTTGCTTGGTGTGTGGAGTATTGGTTATGGCCTATCGGGTGGCGTGTCGCATGTTATTTGTTTCACCGTGGGTGTAATGGATTGCTTGGGTTCCAGACATCGAATTATGCGTAGCTGTCTATCTTGAGCACAGTGACTAGAGGTGTTTCATGTGTAACAGTGTTTGGACAGGATCACGCATTGTAGCGAGGCCACGTGGAGTTATGAACTTTCGAGGCAGATTCAGGCAATCTATTTCTATGACGTGAGACGAGGTCTCAGCCTTGTGTATTAATGGTACTGATGAGCTTGAGGTACAGCTCTTTCGTTTGAGTCATTTGTCATGATTTCAGTATGTTCAGACCGTTCCTCCTTGGTGCGTGTATTATGCAAGTTGTGGCTTAGGCCTGTGTTGAGGTGTCATATCACCACAGTGTGTGTTGGATTCGAGGTGATCATTGGAGTCATTAATGAATACGAACAGATTTGATTTCAACTTGTTGGAAGGGTAATATCGAGGTTCGATTCGAAAATCTATTGTGGTACTAGTCAAAATGGGAGTAGCTTCATGTATGGGTGATCTGAGGAATGGTTACAGTTTATCGCGTGTTTTATTTATCGTTGGCAGTATATAAAAGTATTGGAATAAGGCTTTAGTCAATAAGAGGTTTTCTATCGGTATTTGGTTATTGTGGGCAACTGCTGTGAATAGAGGCTATCATTTCGAGTGTTTGGATTATGTGGTATATCATGTGATTTCACCTGAGGTTGCAGGTATGGGTCATTACAGCTGGTTCGGGACTATTCAAAGTATGGGTGTGAGGTTTTGATCGTATTGATGGTTTCAGAAGTGAAAAGGTAACTCTATAACTTATGGGCTAGATTGGATTGGGTAATTTTAGCTATGTTGTGTTTTCGGACCTATATGAGATAAGGTGATGTGGGATCACCCCGGATATATTCTTGGTAAGGTCATTTAACTGTTAGTTGACTTCTAGGACAACTCAGGGTACGCTCGAGGACGAGCGTTTGTTTAAGTTGGGGAGGATGTGACGACCCGGCCCGTCGTCTCATGTGTTATTGCTCTGTTTTCCCCGTTTTATGATTTTTATGTTACATTATCAGTATGTGGTGGGTTAGAGTTGATTTGGATTGGTGTTGGTGAAAAATGAGACACTTAGTCTCTTTAAGTAAGGCTTAAGTTGAAAAAGTCAACCGGACGTTGACTTATGAGTTATAGGGCTCGGATGTGATTTTCGGTGATTCGATTAGCTTCGGGAGGTTATTTGTGACTTAGGGGTGCGATCGGAATTGATTTTGGAGGTCCGGTGTAGAATTAGGCTTGAATTGGCGAAGTTGTATTTTGGCGAATTCCGGTTGAGGGGTGAGAATTTGATCCGAGGATCGGAATGGAATTCCGAGAGTTGCTGTAGCTTCGTTAGTTTATTTTGGATATGTGTGCAAATTTTCAGGTCATTCGGACGTCGTTTGGTCGAGTTTGTGATCGATAGTGCATTTCGGAAGTTTTTGAAGAACTTAGGCTTGAATCCGATATGAATTGATGATTTTAGTGTTGTTTGATGTGTTTTGATAATGGGAACAAGTTCGTATGGTGTTTTGGGATATGATGGTGCTTTTGGTTGAGGTCCCGGGGGCCTCGGGGTAATTTCGGATGGTCAAACGGAAGATTTTTGGACTTTGAATATTGCAGATTTTTGCCTAGCTATTGCAGACCTTCGCATTCGCAGGTATAGGGATGCGTTCGCGATGGAAAGTTTTGCAGACCATCGCATTCGCGAGGTCTGCTTCGCGTTCGCGTATAAGGGGCCTGGGGCACTGGTAGTTTTGTTCTTCGCGTTCGCGACACCTGGGTCGCGTTCGTGTAAAAAAAGTGACTGAAGCATCGCGTTCGCGTTTGGTTGGTCGCGTTCGCGTAGAGTAATATTTTTGTCAACGGAATTTGGCCTTCGCGAACGCGGGGTGTTGACCGCGTTCGCGTAGAGGAAAACTTGGGCGTCCAGTAGGGGTTTTTATATTATTTCATCCGCAACCCCATTCATTATTTCCTCCATTGTTGACCACCTCAAGAGCTTTTTGGTAGCAATTGAAGAGGGTTTTGTCGGGAATTGATTGGAGGTAAGTCTCGTGACCTAGAAACGCTATTTTATTGAAGAATCAACCTTTAATTCTTGGAAAATTGGGTGAAAATTTGAAGAACTAGAGCTTGGTTTTTGAAATGAAAATTTGGGATTTGAAAGGGCATTTGAACTCTAATTTTTGTAAATTTTATATGTACGGACTCGTGGCGAGACGAGGAATCCGGTGATGTAAATTTCGTAATTTTTTGAGAAGTGGGCCCGGGGCTCGGGTTTTGCCAACTTCGTGATTTTTAGTGTTTTTTGAGTTCTTTCGATTGAGTTACGTTCCATTAGCCTATTGTCATGTATTCGCCCTATTTTTGGTTAGATTCGACGCGCATGGAGGCCGGTTTGAGGGGCAAAGGCATCGCGGGCTAGAGATTTTGCCGGTTCGAGGTGAGTAATACTTGTAAATGATATCCTGAGGGTTTGAAACCCCGGATTTGCACATCATAGTGCTATATTGAGGTGACTTGCACGCCGGATATGAGCGTGGGGTAGAGCACCATTGGGGATTGTGACTTGGTCCGTCCCGGTTGTTTATCTTACCGCGTATTTGACTGAAACTACTTGTATCATCATACTATGGGCTGACTGCCATGTTTGGGCTTCGTGCCAACTATGTGAATCCTTCGGGGATTGATATTACTGTTTTAGCATGTCTTGCATATCATTTGATTTTAGTCCAAGGTTTTAAATATTGTTTTGCAAACTCAACCATACTTTTAAGTTTTGAAAACTCAAATGATATTTTAAATGATACTTCGGGCTGAGAACTATTATTTTACAAATGCCCAAGGGGCTTATGTTGATTTCTGGACTGAGCATGGATCGAGCTGCGCGTTGCAGTAGTGATTTCGAAATAGTGGTAACAAGACACTGTATGATGTGACTTGGAATAGTGGTAACAATGACACTGTATGATGTGACTTGGAACAGTGGTAACAATGACAATGTATGATGTGACTTGTAACAGTGGTAACAATGACACTGTATGTTGTAAATTGGTCAGGTAACAATGACTGACCGGTCAGGTAACAATGACTGACCAGGAATTGATTGATACCACGAGATGGCTTGATTATTGCGCTTGACGTAGGAGCCCTTCCGGAGTCTATACATACCCCCAGTGAGCGCCGTCGACGATAAACATATGGTTGGCTCGGACTGCACGCCACAGGTGTACCTGAGTATACCAGTATTGCATATGGTTGGCTCGGACTGCACGCCGCAGTGGGTACCTGAGTGTACCGGTCATGTGCATTGCATTGCATTCATGCATTGGTTCTTGTTTGTACTACATGGCGTGACATTCAGCACTCTCATATCATTGGCATCCATGCTATTTCTTGCACTATTACCAGATACCCTGGTGTTATTTGTTAATGGAGTGCTGTGCCCGAGGGGCTGACTTATGTGCGGACTTGCACTATCTGATTATGCATTCATTTGCTTGACTCTTGGGAAAAGGATATTTTCAAAAGAGGTTTTTAACTGAACCAGATATTTCTAAAGGATTTTCACGGTTTTACTATTTTCTCAAAGGGTTGCACTGTTCTATACAGCATGATGGAGTGCCTTACGTGATTTCTTGCTGCTCAGCTATTATTTACTCTTAATACTCACTGAGTTGGAGTACTCACTTTACTCCCTGCACCTCGTGTGCAGTTGCAGGTATTGTTCACTCGGTAGCAGGTTATTAGCGGATTGAAGGTATTACTATTGTAGCTGAGCAAGGTGACCGCCAGCGTTCGCGGCACCGGACTTCATCTTTTGAACTCCAGATTTTATTTTGTATATATTATTGGCCCTGTAGTGGTGTTCAGTCTTCTTTAGATGCTCGTGACTTGTGACACCCCGGTCGGGTTGTGTTGGATTTTAGTTAATAGTTTTTAATGCCATTAAGATGTATTTATCTATTTGTTTATGTGTAATAATTGTTAAAGAGACGATTTGGGTTAGTTGGCTGGCTTTGTCTTCACGAGAGGCACCATCACGACTGGGTTTGAAAATTAGGTCGTGACAGTGCGGCTACCTATGTGTTACTTATCTCAAACTAAACATTTGTTGCTGTCAATCTCTAGCTTAGGTTTATAGAAACGGTGGTTGGTTTTTGGTAAACTGGCATCACATCAGTATTTTACCAGATCAAAAGGGAGCATAGAAATGTTATCTGAAATGACTTTCCTAGCAGTTCTCATCACTGAAGACAGCCCCATCTCGGGGATCCCGGCCTCCGAGTCTGCAGCAGCCGAAGAAAATCGAATCTTATGTCTCTGAGTTATGGAGATGTAGGATGCATGGACTGACCGAAGGTAGCCTCCAAGTGCTATCCCCGGCTTTCCTGAATTATTCCCTAGATCCGCGGGTACTTCTAACATCCCCATCAGTCATCCGAATACCCCATTGGGACAACCCACTATATCCGCTCACTTTGTAGGAACACCTTCTGAGGTCCGCCCCCAGGTGTTCACATCAAGTAGCCCCCAATATCTTTACCGCTCCTCCATGCTCTGCCACAACACAACCTTCGCTGCCCAAGCCCGCTTTTGATCCCTCGGTCTTCACTTTCCAAAATCCTATTTTTCAAGTGGAGCCTCCTTAATACCCCACATATACTTATCCGCAGCCACCTTTATTTGAGTTCACACCCGGATAAGATAAAACTCCTAAAGCTCCTGAGCAGGATGAGATGGCAAAAAGGATGAGGAGCCTAGAACAGAGCTTAAAAAACATGCATGGTTTAAGCGGGCAGAAGAGTGTTTCCTATACTGACCTTTGCATGTTCCCTCACGTGCACCTGCCCATGGGATTCAAAACGCCAAAGTTTGAGAAATATGATGGGCATGGAGATCCTATAGCCCACCTTAAGAAGTACTGCAATCAATTGCGCGGGGCTGGCGGAAAAGAGGAATTGCTAATGGCCTACTTTGGAGAAAGCTTGGTAGGTATTGCCTCAGAATGGTATATGGATCAGGACATATCTTGATGGCACATTTGGGACGATCTTGCCAGAGATTTTGTTCGACAGTTCCAGTACAACATAGATATTGTGCCAGACAGGAACTCGTTGGCGAATCTGAAGAAGTCCTCAGAAAGTTTTCGGGAATATGCGATTAAGTGGCGTGAGCAAGCATCGAGGGTAAAACCTCCAATGGATGGGTAAACCATTCTCGAAAGCAATTAAGATCGGTGAGATGGTGGAGAATGGTCTGAAAACAGGCAGAATCTTGAGCCAGTCAGCCATTAGAGCAACTCTCAAGCCATTCAAGGCGGGTCTGGAGGAATGTCCAAGGGTAAGAAGAAAGAAGAAACGTCGATGGCAGCATCAGGGGCGAGAAGATCCCGCGCTCCTAGACCCATGTTCTTGGAAAGAACCCCTCAACATTACTACCCTTACCACGACATGTCTTATGCTCCTCAACCGTATGCGGTCATGAACGCTCAACCCTTTGCCCGACCGCAACCACATGCCAATAGAAATCAAGCTCCATTCCCAAGAAATCATCCTCCCCACCAAAACCACTATAATCCCCGTCCTTCACAGAATAACTTTTCTCCCTGTGAGCCACCCAGGAGGCAAACTTTTACTCCAATTGGTGAATCTTACTCTAATCTATTCCCAAAACTTGTCCAAATGGGTCTACTGCAGCCGGTCCCTCAAACAAGGCATAACCCAGCATCGCCTGCCTTTAGAGCCGGTGTCAGGTGTGCTTATCATTCAGGGGCAGAAGGCCATGATACAAACGACTGCTGGACACTAAAAAGAGTAGTGGAAAACTTAATAGAGCAAGGAAAAATAGTGCTGAGGGATGAGGATGTCCCAAATGTGACAAATAATCCACTGCCAGCCCACAATAATGGGCCTATGATTGGAATGATCTATGAGGATAAAGAGTTTGATTCGGCATTAAAGGCCATAATTGCCATTGTTGATGCAGAAAGAAAACCAAAGGTTGCCCCAAAGCAAGATAAAGGGGAAAAGAAGAACAAAGTCACTAATACAGAACCAGAAAAGAAAGCTGAAACTAGAACAGAGGCAATCCCTCCCAAAAATGGAATTCTCTATGTCCCACGAGGCCGCCAAGAAAAGCAGCTGGTTGTGAGCCCTCCAAAGATATTTGAATTGAAAAAGGGAACACAAGTGTACGTACCCAAGGGAGCCTATGTGGTGCGGGGGACAATCAAACCATCAGGGCTGAATGAGCCCGTGATTATTGGACGCGCACCATAGAAGCCTATGACGAACCCCGCTGCAGTGCCATGGAATTATCATCAAACGGTGGTTACGTATAAGGGTAAAGAGATCTTGGGAGAGCTTCAAGAAAATCCCCCTATTGAGAAGTACTCAAATATAGAAGAAGTAAATAATGCCACTCGAAAGCGTTTTCCATCTAAGAAGCTTGTAAGTGCTGAGGAAGCGGAAACTTTCTTTCAGAAAATGAAGATGGCCGACTATAAGGTGGTTGATCAATTACGAAAGTGTCCTGAACAAGTGTCCTTGCTGTCATTACTGATGAAATCCCCTGAGCATCAAAAGGTTTTAATGAAAACTCTGAATGAAGTATATGTGCCAGTTGAAACCTTGGTGGAATAACAAGAAAGAATGGCGGAAGTTTCTTTACTGTCAATCAGATTTCATTCAGCAAAAACGACTTGCCTCCAGAAGGAGCTGCTCATAACAAAGCCTTACACTTAACTGTCAAATGTGAGGGATATTATGTAAAGCGAGTCATGGTAGACGGAGGTTCGGGGGTAGACATTTTCCCACTCTCCACACTGCAGCGTATGGAAATCGGGACTGGAAGGATTCGTCCCAACAATGTCTGTGTGAGAGCCTTTGACGGCATCAAAAGAGATACCATTGGAGAAATTGACCTAATCTTGACTATCGGCCCGGTGGATTTCGAGGTGACTTTTCAAGTGTTGGACATGGACACGTCTTATAATTTTCTTCTGGGAAGGCCTTGGATTCATGCCGCAGGAGCTGTACCTTTTACCCTCCACCAAATGGTGTAATTTGAATATGAGGATCAGGAAATTGTGGTTCATAGAGAAGATGAACAATCAATCTATCGGGACCCATCTGTCCCATGCCTAGAAGCGAAGGAAGGTAGTGAGCACATAGTCTACCAAGCATTCGAAGTTGTGGCGGCGGATCAGCATGAAGAAGGAAATCCTTGCCCTCAACCCTTTCTATCCAATGCCTTGATTATGGTGGCCAAGGAAATGATTAGATATGGTTTCAAGCCAGGGAAGGGCCTTGGAAAAGCTCTGTAAGGAATATCGGAACTTGTGACCCTACCTACAGCTGAGAAGTTCTTCGGGATAGGTTTCCACCCTACCCCAGATATAAAGTGGGCAGATGAGAGAAAGAAGGAGGGATGGGTCTTACCTCAACCACTGCCATATTTGTATGAAACCTTTGTCAAGCCGAAGTACATGGAAGAGGAAGATGATGAGGTTTTCACGACTGAAGAAATTGAGAAAATATGTGGGGCAATGAGAAAAGTACTCTACGAAACTCACATGGTTCAGCCGGGAGAGGGCACTAGCACCGCTGAGGTGTTATACATGGGACCATGTGCCAAGCTTCAAAATTGGAAGGCTACGCCATTTCCGATCAGGCGGGAGTCCCGGTAGACCTGCCCTGCTACTTTTTCTGCATCCCGATTATTCCAGGGTGTAACTCAGATGTTTCTTTTAGTTTCTTGTCTTTAAATTTCCCAATGTAAACCCTGTTATCTTCCCAATTCTTAGAAATGAAATCAATATTTCATCATCTATTTTCTTTTTATTCTTTCTAATTTTCTTTATTTTCCTCTTTTATTTCCTCTTTTCAGTTATAATAATGCAGCTTTAAATAACATGACATGCTTGTGGACTTCATGCCCAGATTCAAACACGCTGTCTAATTGTGAAATAATGAACCAAGAACAGGAAGATGATAAAGAAGAGTCTTTTAGGGAAATAAATCGAGAATTGGGATAATTCGAGAATAAACCTAAGCCAAACTTGAATGATACTAAGCCGGTTAACTTGGGCACTTCTGAAGAAATTCAGGAAACCAAAATAAGCATTCACACGGATGAGAAAACTCGAGATGCAATAATCCAACTCCTGTTTGAGTTTAAAGATGTGTTTGCTTGGTCATATGATGACATGCCAGGGCTGAGTATTGATCTAGTGGTTCATAAGTTGCCAACTTACCCTGATTGCCCTCCGGTCCAGCAAAAGCAGAGAGAGTTTAAAACTGACATCAGTGACAAGATCAAAGAAGAAATCACAAAACAATTGAAAGCAGGGGTAATCTGAGTAGTCTGGTACACTACATGGTTGGCTAATGTAGTCCCAGTTCCAAAGAAAGATGGAAAGACCCGGGTGTGTGGAGATTACAGAGATTTGAACAAGGCAAGTCCCAAAGATAAATTCCCTTTGCCTAACATCCACATCCTTGTTGATAACTGCGCCAAGCATGAGATACAGTCCTTCGTGGATTGTTACGCAGGATATCATCAGGTGTTGATGGATGAAGAAGACGCAAAGAAAACGGACTTCACCACACCCTAGGGTACATATTGCTATAGAGTTATGCCATTTGGTCTGAAGAATGCTGGAGCAACCTATATGAGGGCCATGACTACCATCTTCCATGATATGATGCATCAGGAGATAGAGGTATATGTGGATGATGTAATCATCAAGTCCTGAACTCAGGATGATCACGTTCGAGATTTGAGAAAATTCTTCGAGAGATTGCGCAAGTATGATCTGAAGCTGAACTTGGCTAAATGTGTATTCGGAGTCCCATCAGGCAAACTTCTGGGCTTCATAGTCAGCAGGAGAGGAATCGAGTAAGACCCAACAAAGATAAAGTCTATCCGGGATTTGCCTCCTCCGAGAACTAAGAAGGATGTGATGAGCTTGTTGGGCAGATTAAACTATATCAGCCAGTTCATTGCTCAACTGACATCCACATGTGAGCCCATATTCAAGTTACTGAAGAAAGATGCAGCAGTCAAGTGGACGAAAGAATGTCAAGAAGCCTTCGATAAGATCAAAGAATATCTGTCAAATCCGCCAGTCTTGGTCCCACCTGAGTCAAGGAGGCCTCTTTTCTTGTATCTGACGGTCTTGGAAAATTGTTTTGGCTGTGTCCTCGGGCAACACGATGTAACTGGGAAGAAAGAACAGGCAATCTACTACTTGAGTAAGAAGTTCACCAGTTATGAAGCTAAATATACTCTGTTGGAGAGAACTTGTTGTGCTTTGACCTGGGTTGCTCCAAAGCTGAGACATTATCTTCAAGCTCACACTACCTACCTCATAACCAGGTTGGATCCTTTGAAATACATATTCCAAAAACCGATGCCCACAGGGAGATTAGCAAAGTGGTAGATTCTGCTCACTGAATTTGACATAGTCTATGTCACTCGCAAGGCGATGAAAGCCCAGGCGTTGGCAGATCATTTGGTTGAAAATCCGGTTAACGAAGAATACCAACCGTTGAGCACCTACTTCCCAGATGAGGAGATAAATTCAATAGAGGCAATCTCTAAAGACACTCATGCTTGGAAAATGTTCTTTGATGGAGCAGTAAACACCAAAGGTGTGGGAATTGGGGCAATCTTGATCTCACCCACCGGTCAGCACTATCCAGCCACAGCCAGGCTTTGGTTTTTCCGCACAAACAATACTGCTGAATATGAAGCTTGCATCATGGGTATGAACATGGCGATCGACCAAGACGTCGAAGAGTTATTGATTATAGGGGACTCAGATCTGATTATCCGGCAAGCCCAAGGAGAGTGGAAAACCCGAGATATTAAGCTTATTCCCTATCGGCAACATGTGGAGGATCTCAGCAAGCGGTTCAGGTTAATAGAGTTTAGGTACATCCCTCAGTGTAACAATGAACTAGCTGATACACTCGCCACTCTGGCCTCGATGCTACCCTACCCAGGCAATGCTCATATTGATCCCCTAGAGATACAAATCAAGGAAAGGCACGATTATTGTAACACGGTTGAGGCAGAACCAATCACCCAACCATGGTATCATGACATCAAAAGGTTTTTGAAAATGCAAGAATACCCCGAGCAAGCCACTGGAGATCAAAAGAGAACCATTAGACGGCACGCAAGTGATTTCTTCTTAAATGGTGATGTCTTGTACAAAAGGACCCCGGATCTCAGCCTGTTAAGATGTGTTGACGCCGAGGAGGCCGGAAGAATTATGCATGAAGTGCACGCAGGAGTGTGCGGACCTCACATGAATGAGTATGTCTTGGCAAAGAAGATCCTTTGAGCAGGGTATTACTGGATAACCATGGAAAAGGACTGCTTCAGTTTTGTCCGAAAATGCCATCAATGTCAGGTGCACGGTGATTTGATTCATGCGCCTCTGACAGAATTGCATCCTATATCGGCACCTTGGCCATTCGTTGCATGGGGTATGGACGTCATTAGGCCAATCGAGCCGAAAGCCTCAAACAGACATAGATTCATATTGGTTGCCATTTACTACTTCACGAAATGGGTTGAAGCTATCACTCTCAAATCGGTCACTAAGAAAGCGGCGGTAGATTTTTTGCACTCTAATCTTATCTACCGTTTTGGCATTCCTGCAACTATCATCACAGACAATGCTGCAAATCTGAATAGTCGCTTAATGGAAGAAGTATGCGAACAATTCAAAATAACGCATAGAAACTCCACTCCCTATCGGCCCAAAGCCAATGGTGCAGTTGAAGCAGCCAACAAGAACATCAAGAAGATTTTGAGAAAGATGATTCAAAGCTCCAAGCAATGGCATGAAAAGCTACCTTTTGCATTACTGGGATATCGCACCACGGTGTGTACTTCGGTAGGAGTAACCCCATACCTGTTGGTTTATGGAACTAAAGTTGTTATACCCGCAGAGGTAGAAATCCCTTCGCTCAGGATAATCGTTGAAGCAGAAATTGAGGATAGTGAATGGTTCAAGGCTCGTCTGGAACAGTTGTCTTTAATTGACGAAAAACGGATTCCCACGGTCTATCACGGGAAGTTGTACCAACAAAGAATGGCCCGCGCTTATAACAAGAAAGTGCGTCCCGGGAATTTTAAAGTAGGACAACTCGTGTTAAGATGCATTCTTCCTCATCACCAGGAAGCGAAAGGAAAATTTTCTCCTAATTGGAAGGGTCCATACATCATCCGAAAGATATTGCCGAGAGGAGCATTATATCTGGGAGACATCGAAGGAAATGATCCTGAAGCAGCTGTGAATGCGGATGCAGTAAAAAGGCACTATGTCTAGGGTTTCGACGATGATGACTTTGTGCAGTTGAGATGACGAAGGCTTTCTTTCCTGCTATCTAAACACTATCAACTTTTTCGCAAACCCTTTGAGCCGGTTACTCTTCTTTGATTATCGTCTTTGGAACCAGGAAGTACTATTATTTAAAAAAAAGAGAAAGAAAAAAATGGAAAAAGAAAAAAGAAATAAAAAAGAAAGAAAAAAAAAACAAAACAAAATAGAAAAAACAAAAGAAATCAAAATAAAACTTCCTGAACTACGTCAGACTTGATTCCGAAAGGATACGTAGGCAGCATCTCTCTGGGGTTCAGTCACACCAAAACAAAAATCCCAATTCCCCCAAAAGTGAAACTGGGGCAGATGATATACTGGCTCGGCCATGAGCCCGCCAAAACAGTTCCAAAGTTGTAATTTCGTCCAAGATTCTTTTTACCCAAAAACCTTGTCCAAGTCCTTCCGATCAATTGGCAAATGCGTAGGAATTGAAAAACATCATTGTTGGAATCTGATGCAATCCAAATTGAGAGAAATAAAATAAGAGAGTCTCATTGGTGAAAACCTACGAGCACCATAAAGCGACGGTGAGTAGAGAAATCGAAAATGAGAGAGTCCGCATAGTGAAAACTTGTAAAGAGCACTATCGCGCGACGGTGAGAAGAGAAATGAGAGAGTTCGATTGGCGAAAACCCGTAAAGGGCGCCATCGGCCGAAAAGAAGACATCTCACACCACTGAAAGAGTCCTGGCAGTGTTCCCTGGTTTTGAAATGTGGATCAATGAGTTTACAAAAATGTTGGGAAAGTTTGTGCGGCTCGGGCATCCAGTCCAAGAAGCATGTCATGTTCATTTGAAGCCGGCATGCACCCCCAGATAAGTCCTTCTTTTCCCCCGAAAGGGACGCTTCTCTTTAAATTCATCTTCTTGCCTTTTTGTTTGCTTTTCCTTGAATCCCTTTCGGTCTAACTCTGATTCCGAAACTATTACAAAGAAAAGGTGGCAGGACTATTTTTACAGGGCTTTGCCTGGCAAAAGCTAAAGAAAATGCCTAGCCTCAGCGGATGCATTAAGATAATCCCGACTGGCCATGATTGTTGATGCTTTCAAAGCAAAGATATGGAAGAGAAAAGAAATCCAAGTACAAAGGTTCTAAGAGTAAAGTAAAGTGAAAGGCCAGAGCCCCACGCGGGCAAGTCATCATGAAATCCTGAAAGTTGAGTCATGCGGTTTGAAAGAGAGAATAATCTTCAAAACCAGCAAGCGGTAGAGGGTCTCGATAAAAGCTAGGCCGGGATCAATCAATCAAGGCAACAAAACCAACCACCATTTCAAACTAACAATTGTTCTTTGTTTGAAAATTGAAACAGGTGCAATCCAGGCGACCGCACAAAAGTAGGTGCAGCTAAAAGCAAATAAACGCGCAAGTGCTGAAACAGCTTTGTAGCCAATAACCAATGCAAAAGGGAATTTTCCTCCAAGTTCTTTCTCGCATCTTATAAAAAAATAAAAAAATAAAAAAAAAGAGATAACAAAAGAAGAAAATCCGCAAAAGAGGATAGTTTAGAATTCTCAACATCAACCTGGTACTTTGTTAGCCAACATTAGGGCTCCAATCCCTGAGTTGAGCGTTTTTCCTTTAGCCAACATTAGGGCTCCAATCCCTGAGTTGAGCGTTTTTCCTTTAGCCAACATTAGGGCTCCAATCCCTGAGTTGAGTGTTTTTTTTCCTTTAGCCAACATTAAGGGTCCAATCCATGAGTTGAGCGTTTTTTCCTTTAGCCAACATTAGGGCTCCAATCCCTGAGTTGAGCGTTTTTTCCTTTAGCCAACATTAGGGCCCCAATCCATGAGTTGAGCATTTTTTCCTTTAGCCAACATTAGGTCCCCAATCCATGAGTTGAGCGTTTTTCCCTTTAGCCAACATTAGGGCCCCAATCCCTGAGTTGAGCGTTTTTCCTTTAGCCAACATTAGGGCTCCAATCCCTGAGTTGAGCATTTTTTCCCTTAGCCAACATTAGGGCTCCAATCCCTGAGTTGAGCATTTTTCCCATAGCCAACATTAGGGCTCCAACCCCTGAGTTGAGCATTTTACCCTTAGCCAACATTAGGGCTCCAATCCCTGAGTTGAGCATTTTCTCTTTAGCCAAACATTAGGGCTCCAATCCCTGAGTTGAGCATTTTTTCCTTTAGCCAACATTAGGGCTCCAATCCCTGAGTTGAGCATTTTTTCCTTTAGCCAACATTAGGGCTCCAATCCCTGAGTTGAGCATTTTTCCCTTTAGCCAGCATTAGGGCTCCAATCCCTGAGTTGAGCATTTTTTCCTTTAGCCAGCATTAGGTCTCCAATCCCTGAGTTGAGCGTTTTTCCCTTTGGCCAACATTAGGGCTCCAATCCCTGAGTTGAGTGTTTTTTCCTTTAGCCAACATTAGGGCTCCAATCCCTGAGTTGAGCATTTTCCCTTTGGCCAACATTAGGGCTCCAATCCCTGAGTTGAGCATTTTTTCTTTAGCCAATATTAGGGCTTCAATCCCTGAGTTAAGCGTTTTTACCTTTTGCCAACATTAGGGCTCCAATCCCTGAGTTGAGCTTTTTACCTTTTGCCAACATTAGGACTCCAATCCTTGAGTTGCGCCTTTTTAGACATAGGGCCTCCAATCCCTATTTGTTCTATCATAGATGAATACAATTCTTGAAAATGAAAAAACACAAAAAAAAAAAAAAGAGAGAATGAGTTGAGACTTTGTCACAAATAACTCACGAAATTTTCCTTGTAAAAACTGGGGCAGAAAATTTCGTTTGTTTGTTTGTTTTGGTGTCTGAGCAGGTTTGACGTCGAGGCATAGGTGTTCGAGACGACCAAAAGAATGAGTCTCAATCCAGAATAAAGAAAAGAAGAAAAAAGAACAAAAAGAAGTTAATTCAAAATGTCGAAGTGAACAGAGATGCGGACTGCTCAAAACTTGATTGAAGTCACAAGCTCTGCCTGTCCCGCTTTGACATAATGCTGAAGAAAGAACCAGCGCCTGCAGCCTGCGAGCATCAAGATTCAGATCGGAGTCCACGGCAAAATCAGCTAAGACTCAAGATCAAGCTTCAAGGGATATATAGATAGGAATCTTGTAACTCATAGTTGATAGGCATAGCTACCTTAGCTTTGATTTTCCTTTTGGTGTAATAAGGAGGTCAGCAAGTAGTAGCAGCAGCAACAACAGTGAAATCACAGCTCCTGGTAATCCCAGCTACCAAAACTTCCAGAACTACACTGACCTGATTCCTTTATAGCCAAGGATATGTAGGCAACCTCTGAAGCAGGGTTCGGTCAAACAGTTTTCAAAATGCTTCTCATGGAGTGCCAAGAAGGCAAAAATCTCTCATGATTGCTCATTTATCTTTGCCCAAAAATTCTTTGTGTCTCCGAGCAAAGAGGGGCAGATGTGAGCACGTGATTTTTGCCCCGCTTGAATTACTCCTATAGAATTCTTAAAACTAGGATTTTTCTTTTATTTTAGGATTTAATTGTATAATTTTGTGTGTATTTTTTCATCTGTGTGTGCATGATAATTCATAAAAATACAAAAAAAATTGTATGAGCATTTAGGATTTAATTTTACATTTTTAGACTAATTAGTAATTAGGCTTTTATAAAAATATAAAGAAAAAAAATCATAAATAAACTTTGATTTGTTTTGTTTGATTTTAATTTTAGTTTTAGGTTTGTTAATTTCTTTTAAATTGATATTAGACTAATTGTAGCTTAATTAGGTGGTTTGAATTAATTTGGAGGTTTAATTTTAGTTTTAAAATGAAATTAAAAAAAGAGGAAAAATGAAGAAAAAAAAATTAAACAATAGGGGTCTTAATGAAATACCCATATTTTGGGCCAATATTCAAATCAATTTGCCAGCCCAATTGAAATTAACCCTGATATCCGTCCAACCATTGAACCAACCCAAGCCCAACCCCAAGACTACCCGGTCCAAATGCCCCAGCCTTCAGACCATTGAAACGACGTAGTATAGGGGTGTTACTATGTCATTTCAGGTTCTCTAAATGATAAAATAATCCTGGCCCTCCATCCCTCATAATCCAATGGCTCTAATTTCATCTTAGATTTTAGTTAAAGTGTCTGAAAATTGTAAAAAAACCCTTAGACCAAACTCATCTTCGTCGTACCTTAGCTCCACCGTCCCTCGCCGTCCGCCGCCGGCCGAAAATCGCCTCCGCCGGCGGCGATGGTCCAAAGGCCACCAAAAATACACCCTGTGTTCCTCTTTACCTCCCCGTTCCAAATCCAACCTCAGTTTCATTCAAATCCCATCCCAACTCATAGAATAATCCAAAACCCTAGCGCCGCCTCCGCCGTGTACGGCGGCGCCACCACCAAACAACCTCAAATTCACACCCCTTGACCACCATGACCCTCTCATCCCAAATCCCCATCTGTTTTCCTTCGAATCTCCCTCCAGTGGCACGAATTTTAGATCGAAGTTCGGCCTCAAACCCTAGTTTCATAAATTGGGGGTTTTCTGGTGGCTTGACCATTATAGGGTTTAGCCGTGTGTTTTCTCATGAAAACACACGATTAAGCACTAGTTTAGTCAAGAAATTTCAATTTGATTTGCCCAGGCCAAGTCTCAATTCCGGTAATCCCCTTCTCTTTCATTTTCTTTTTATTTTTATTACTTTGTCCTGTCTGTTCTTGGTATTTGCTTTTTTAGTTTTTTTTAGATTTCTTTTGTTAAGTTTAATTTCTATCCTCTGATCCAGTGTGATTCAGATTTTGATTGTTAATTTTCGAGTCATGATTCAGTGATTCAGTGTGTGATTAATTCTGTTTGTTTCCATAAATGCCTGTTTGATTGATAATTGCCAATAGTAGTTTAATTCAAACTGTTAGGGATTAATTTAGAATTAAAAAATAGGTTTTTCAATTTTGGAATTTTGAATATTGTTTGATAATTACTGCTCATTCACAGGCCCTTATTAGTTAACCATGGTCATGTTGACCAAGTTAAGAGGGGTTAGGGTTAGCACAACCTAGGTTGGTAATTTTAAAACCAAGGTAGGGGTAGTATAGGTAGTTCAAAATAGAGAATAATGCAGTAACTGAAATTGGAAACCACTAGAACCTTCTAGATGGGGTTTTAATTTGAAATTCAGGAACTTGGTAGTATAACTTGACCAGCAAGTCATAAACTAAAGGGCTAAGTAGCTAAAAACTGAAAATTAATAAGGGGGCAAGGGTGCAAAAGGAAAATCTGAATGCTGCCCTAATTTTATCTATAAAGGGACAGTGCCTTGCCTTACAATACAAGTTTTAGAAATCTGAAAGGTTTGAAAACTAGAAGTCTAAAAATTCAAAAAAAAAATTCAAAAGTTCTTAGATCCAGAGAACTGAAATTCCAAATTCAAATCCAAAAAAAACAAAAAAAATCTGAAAATTTTAAAATTGAGAGGTAATACTAAAAATCAACAAAATTCTGCAGAATCTCAAGGTTTTTGAGCATTTAGAGCTTAGATCCTAGATTTCCAAGCATTGAAAGGTCTGAAATTTCAGTAGTGAAGGTTTCAGAGGTCCTGGGGGTTATATCGAGTTCAAATTGGGTCATTCAAGCTTTGTTTTGGGTGTTTACTGTTGCTGTTCATTCAAAACTATTTTCTGGCTGTTTTGATACTACTTCATGCGCTAGAAATTGATCTTAAGTTGTTGTTGACTGCTGTTTATTCTGTTGCTGCTTGGCTGATTTTCGACCTTCTCATTTTGTGCTAATTTCCAGCTACACATGTTGAATTTGTCCTGATGTAGCTCTCCAATTGGAAGTGGAAATAAAAATGTTGCCGTGATTGTTCTGTCGTAATTTGTTTGAATGATTTGTTGATTTATTATATTTCAAATAATTCCAGGATTTAGCTAAGACCTTATTGTATTAATTATGGACTGTGAACTTTAACAGGATTCTATTTGTTTATTTAGTAATTCAGATGCTCATTATTGTATTAATTGTGGACATTATTGTTTGTTTGTGTGTGATTTTCTACCTCAAATGCTCATTATCAGGTTTTTAAACCTTAGCTCGAGTTCCATATGATTCAGGTATTAGATCATAAAGTGATTAAGTAGCTTGTGTTAGTTTTTATTCCTGCGAATGTTGGTAATTCACTGTTTTAGTGTTAAAATCCTGTCACCTAGACTCTAGAGTTTTAAAGATCTGCACAAACATAAAAAAAAAAAAATCCAATTGTTCATGTTTTAGCTGCAAACCTGTTAATTAATGTAGTTTGTCCATCTACTTGCCATTAAAAATAAAGTCAAGAGTGTGAGCTTATAAGTTGAATCACCATTTAATTGATACTAAATTTTAAAAATAGATGATCACATCCTTGATCTTACATTTACATGTTAATGCTGATTTTGCCTTTGCTATTGTTCATGTTACTTGGACCATGAAAAATGGGCTAACATTGGACCCAATTACTTAATGAGAAGCCCAAGTACTTTTAGCCTTGAGCCAGTGCACTTTGCAGTACTTAAAAAACAGACGTCTTCAAATTGGGTTTGTACTAAAGCCCAGCCGTTTGACAGCTTTTATAAAGTTGAAGGCATTTCCATTCTTCTGGGGCTGATTATGAAGCCCAATAGGTTGAAGGCCTGAATTCATGTTTTAAAATTGTTAATTTAATTATAATGCAACCTTTGGGCCTTTCAAGTTAGGTAGAAAATTTGAACTAAGGGGATTTTCAGTAATGGAAGTCCCCTTGTTTAAATTTGGACCTGACCTTGAGGCCCAAACCTTTTGAATGCCTTCAATAATAATTAAGTGGTAGTGTTAATTAATTAGGTTTTTTAGAGACATCCCTTAATAGAAAATTCTAATTCATTTTTAGGATATCCTTTAAAAATTAAATTGAGGTGCACCGCACCAAACAAAATTCACAAACTGCGTGGTCCTTTTTAATTACGTCTTTAAAAATCCTTAGAAATCGGGACGTGCCATTTAGCGAATTTTCATGGCCTCCCGCAAAGTTATCAACTCGTTAGTTGCTTTAGACGCGTTATTTAATAATTTTACCTTCCTAAACTCGGGTGTGCATTTCATGTGACCCAAATCCAAATCCCAAAACGTTGAATAAAATGTGTCGCGGATTCGGGTGCATTTCATGTGACGTGATCCAAAAACACGTTTTAAACGACGTTCAACCTTCCTTAAAAAATAATTAAAAGTGGTAAATAATTTTAAAATTACACTATAGGATGAACATGTTTTAAAATCAGATATTAAGATAATTATAATAGTTTAAGCGACCGTGCTAGAACCACGGGATCCGGGGGTGCCTAACACCTTCCCCCGGGTCAAAAGAATTCCTTAGTCAAAATTTTTGGTTCGCAAACTTCACAAGGAAAGTCGAATTTTTCTCGATTTGGGATTAAAATAAACCGGTGACTTGGGACACCAAAAGCCAAACCTATCCCAAGTGGCGACTCTGAATAAATAAATAATCCTATTTCGAATAATGTCACTTTAATTGGAAAAACTCCCTTATACATTATCCTTCAAGGTAGGTGTGTAAAAAAGGAGGTGTGACATTAATGATTCTCCCTACACTACGTTTCTTTTACGATGTTACTAATTGCCTCAGAATTATAGTTTAGCCTAGTTCCTTGAATAGTTGTAGAACTTCTAATCTCTAGCTTCATAACTCGTTCAGCACTTTCATTCTGAACGTTGTGAACTCAATGCGTGTTCAATATAGACTTCGGTTTGATTCCCCTGAGTCTTAGTATAGATTACTTAATATGCCATAAACAGTTGAAGTTTCAGTGTTCATAATCAGTTCAAGAATACATGTCTCAGTCTAGTCCCATTCAGTATTCCAGTATTATGTAACTCAGTGTGATCTAGTATTCCAGCAACATGTAACTCAGTGTGATTCAGTATTTCATTATCATGTATTGCAGTTTGATTCTCAGTTCCTGAATGTTGAACACCTGTATTTGGGCTTGACGCTGCAGTTTATGCCTTATGCATCTTTGGGCTTGAGGCCCCAGTTTATGCTTTATGCATCTTTGGGCCTAAGGCCGCAATTTATATTTTATGCATATTTGGGCCTGGGGCCGTAGTTTATGATTTATGCATTTTGGACCTGAGGTCGTAGTTATGTATACGTATACTTGGACCTGAGGCCGCAGTTGTGCACATATATATATTGGGCCTGAGGCCGCAGTTTAATATTCAGATAAACAGGTTGTTCATCATTTAGAAGAGGGAGTATTCCTATCCTTACTCCCTTTATCATTTCAGTTATCAGTTATCATTTCAGTTATCAGTTATCAGTTCAGTTATCAGTTATCAGTTATCAGTTATCAGTTATCAGTTATCAGTTATCAGTTATCAGTTATCAGTTATCACTTCAGTTTCAGTTTCAATAGTTATCATTTCAGTTATCAGCTTAGTTTTAGTTTTAGCATTTATAATTCTTTCTTTCAGTTGCTTTACATACCAGTACAATTCAAATTTGCAGACGTACCTTTTGCCCGGGGCCTGTATCTCACAATGCAGGTAATGATTTATAGGTTTATGATTCAGAGCGCTAGGATTCTCGTACCAGTTGTTTGGTGATCCCCAGTTCTTTCGGAGCATTATCATTACTTTACGCTCTTTCAGTATTTACAGACAGCCAGTATTTTCAGTACTTCATTAGAGGCTTCATAGACTAGAGTAACAGTTATATAGAGTCTCAGGCTTTCCATGTTAAGCAATATTGTCTACAAATATATTTCAGAATTGTATTAGTATTTCCGCACTTTAATTTATATCATCCAGACTTTCAGTATATCAGCATGTGTTAGTTTATCTTCCGCATTTAGTATGTTATGATACCACATGTTAATTTAGCCAGCCAGTTGGTTCGTTCGGTCACATATAGTCAGGCACCGAGTGTCGTGTTACGTCAAGGCCCAGGTTCGGGACGTGACAAAGCTTGGTATCAGAGCACCAGGTGCAAGAGTCCTAGGGAGTCTATGAAGCTATGTCTAGTGGAGTTTCCTTTATATGTGTGTGCCGGCCACTCATATAAATGGTTAACTACCAAGACATCCAGGATTGTCTCATTACTTTCTACTCTAGATCGTGCCATGAATCTTAGAGCAATAGGTAACCTTTTCTTCCTATCGAATTCCAAACATATTGGATGCCCAAGCAATGCGCAGGAGAAACCTAAAGTCAAAGAGAGGATAATTGCCCATTGAGGTATAATTATGGAGTACAGATTGGTAAATATGAGACTTGAGAGGACGTTACATGTGGCATGCAATGGATAGTAGTACATATTGAAGCATAACCTTATCAGAAAATACAAAAACAATTATCATGTCTTATGGATATCGGTTTACTTTAGTTACCAGTTATACAGTCTTTCAGTTAGCAAGTTTATGGTTATTCAGTACGCCAGTATTCGGTTATATGTTTACCAGATCTCCAATTTTCGGTGTATCAAAATTTTGGTGACTTGTGAGTACACAGTGATGCCTATGGGTACTAAAAGAAAATATAAGTAACAGTGATTACAGCGAAACCTTCGCATATTTTTGGTCTGGATTAAGACCAAGACTCACCGGATGACGCATGAAG
The DNA here is from genome assembly GCA_026770625.1 of Nicotiana glauca. NCBI lineage: Eukaryota > Viridiplantae > Streptophyta > Magnoliopsida > Solanales > Solanaceae > Nicotiana > Nicotiana glauca. Next base: position 110,734 of record MU664921.1, read on the forward strand.
TTATTTATCAGATGATGGTATACTTTGGAGGATAAGTTTGTACATGGTAGTGTGTTCGTACGTGTTCTACTTCCTAGAACAACTTCATTTAATTTTTGGAGATGGATCCACAAGTTGGATGATGATAGTTCAATTGTCAGACCCTAACATTGGTCATTATAGTTTTGGACAGAAAAGAGCCTAAGGGCAAAATACCTAGGAGTCAGAAACATCTGTTATTACCAAAGATGTGATTTCGTACAACTCATGTAAATGACTAGAAGATATGATGTATGAAATGAGAACCAAGAGCAGCCAATATTGAATTTCAGGGAATAATTTTAAGTTGTTTAGATTTATTCAAATCGGAACTAGAAGTACCACGCTAGTAAGCTCCTATAAGAAGCATCTATTGATGTAAGATAAAAGATATGGCAGTTCCCCCTTAGGTTATATGACTAATTGATTACCACAGATGTTTATAGTATGATATGATTTTGTATTGTATAGAATGTTTGGGGTTAGATATTCTAATTTTGTTTAAGACAGATGAATTCCCTAAGTGTGATCCACGCACATAGTTTAAAAAAAAGATAGCATGCGACCATAGAATAAGGTCGGATGATGATGGAAGTTGGAAATAACCTTATTCCTCACTTTAGTTATTCAAAGAAGGAGAAGAAAATATGATGCTAGCAGGTGGTTAGTAAAAAGATATTAAGTAAGTTTTGAGTAGATACAACAAATTAGCAATTTCAGCAGAGCTAGTAGAGGTACAATTTGATTTACTTAGCCAAGATAACTCTAGTGAGTGGATGACAGTTTGAAATACAGAACATGTTTTAGAACCCAAAGAGTTTAAGTTAAATCCGAAGTATAGTGATAGTGGGAAAAACAATAAGCTAAGTGATAAGAGAGCAAACTACAGAAGAATAGCCTTTAAGAATTATCGAAAAGGGGTCTTCCCAAGATTGATAGTGTAAGTAAGTTAAATTATTAAGATTGTATATGATAGTTGTGAATACATTAGCTTTCCGTTATGTGAATAATTTAGTTTTTCCTAGTAAAAAGAGATTTCTCATAATTAAGTTGAAGATTAGTCGTCATTGACGTAGAGTGCAAAGAATTGCAGAAAATAAGGAAAGTTATTTGGATCCCAACAAAAAAAAGGGGGGGGGGGAATCCACAAGTATAAGACCTTTGGTCTCAAGGATGATGTAAAAACCATCAGTAAGTCCAGATGGAGATTTAAAACTTGAATAGTTAGCATGGGATATGAAAAAAAAATTAGTTTGGTAATGAGGAAAAAATGTATAATTACCACAGGGATTATGTCTAGCATGTGTAAGAAACACAAAGTGAGTAGAATGATCACTGTGCTTAGTTATTGATGATAAAGTGATCACAAAAAAAAGCTATAAAATCATGCCTGTTTATGTGTTATGAGGGTAGTGCCATTGCACAGGACTTTAAAATTTAGAGTACATGTCAAAGACTTAGTTCACAATAATTCTATAAGTGTTTTCAGGAAGTGCTTAAGAAGATCAAGTGTGGGAAGTATAACTCATGATTGAGGTAGATAAGACAACTCTGGTAAAAGAAGTTCACCACTTAGCCTAGCTAAGAGTTCAATCTGCGCACTCCAAAGATAGTAGAGTTGTTGTCTAGAATACGACTTGTTCCCCCTTAGTAGGCGAAGTGAAGGAGAAATAGTTTGATGATCCCTACTTGTTGTAGTTGAAAGAGGATATTCACAAGTATAAGATAATGACTTTTGAATAAGGGGGAGACAATGGTACTTTGAAGTACCAAGACAGATTATGTGTTCCAGACATAGATGGACTTAAAAAGGGAAGATCATGTTAGAAGCCTATAATTCCAGGTATTCTTTCCATCCAGTCCCCGAATATGCATCATGACCGAGGAGATTGATTGGTTGAATGACATGAAAAATAATGTCGCAGACTTTGTGACCAATTGTCCGAATTGTCAGCAAGTGAAAGTCGAGCAGCAGAAAGCCTAGTGTTTTATCACATAATATACATATTTTGAGTGGAGATGGTAAATATGAAATTTATAACAGGATTATCTTGCTCATTTTAAGAGCATGATTTGATTGGATGATTGTAAAACGACTTACCAAGTTAGCACGCTTTTTGCCAATAAAAACTACAAATTCAGTAGAAGATTATACTAAGTTGTACATTTCAGGAAATCGTCTGATGTATGGGACTCCGTTGTCCGTCATTTTGGACTATGGTGCTCAGTTTAAAAAAATGAACTTTTAGAAGTTCTTTCAGAAATGATTAGGCACACGTTTTTCATCCTCAGAAAGAAGGCCAGGCAGAGTGCATTATTCAAACAGTTGAGGATATGTCCTTGATGTTAAAAGCAATCGGGATGATCACATACCCCTCATTGACCTTGCTAGTATCAAGATAGCTCTGTGAGAGACTCTGTATGGGCAAAGGTATAGATCGCCAAATGGTTGGTTCAAAGTTGGTGAAAAGGAGTTGTTGGGACCAAATTTGGTCTATCAGACTATAGAGAAAGTTAAGTTGATTCAAAAGCATTTGAAGATGTTAGAGTTCCAAGTTGATGATGGGGTGTTTCTGAAAGTTTCACCTATGAAAGGCATTATGAGAATTGGGAAGAAAGAAAAGCTCGGTCCCAAATATATCACGTCGTATATGATCCTAAAAAAACCCGGTCAAATAGCTTATGATTTGGAGTTGCCACCAGAATTAGCGGTGGTACAACCAGTATTTCACGTATCATGTTATAACATTCAAGTTTACAGTACTTAGATACTCATGTCAGTTCAGTACTCAGATACTCATGTCAGTTCAGTACTCAGATACTAATGTCAGCTCAATACTCAGCTACTCGTGTTAGTCTAATACTTAGACATTCATGCCAACTTAGTACTTAGATTACTCAAATATTTGTTCCAGTTCAATATTCATATATCCATGTTAGTTCAGTATGCACGTATCCATGGCAGACCAATATTCAGTCAATGCAGTAGTCATTCAGTTCAGTATCGCAAGAGTTTAGTAATCATGTATTCATTCAGTTTAGTATACAAGTGTTAATTAAAGTTCATGTTTGCACCAGACTCGTTTAAGGTCTGGAGTTAGCAGAAGTTATAGTCAAGGCAACCATTCGAGGACGAATGATCCCAAAGGGGGAGATAATGTAACACCCCGCATTTTTGGATTAGGTATGAATGAGTTAAAGGAGTATTAAGGTTATATTTTGGACATATGAAGTCCTATCGGGATGATTATGGGTGAAAATAGTTGTTTCAAAATCAAGATGGAAAGTGAGGTACATAAGATTCGACAAAATCGACTAAGTTTGCAGAAGGTCTGTCTTCCAGTAGAGCTTCGTGAAAATCTTTAAGACATTCCGCAAAACTCAAAGCATAAAAGTTGTAGGCCTTTGAAATATCTTTCCAACAATATATTACAGAATTCAAACGGATCTTTGAGCAAAAAGTTATACGCATTATGCAATATACGCGTCCGGTAGCACGCCCATAGCACGACCGCACTAATTTTGAGGCAGTGTTACTGCTGTTTTGCGTGGTCAGTAGTGCGGTCAAGTCTCCAAGAGTGCGGGCGCGCTTGTGGGGGGTCATTTTAAAGCCATATTTTCTCCCCCACAGCCCCAAAAAATAAAAACTTGCACCGGAAAGGAGAACTCTCAAAAACCTAACTCCTTAAGGGTCTTTCCACCATCCAAGATAAGTTCTAATGGTGATTCTTAGTTAATTTCAATTTTCCAACATCTTATAAACATGGGTAAACCCTCCATCTCATTAGATATTCGATTGGGACATCATTGTTGAGAGAAGGAAGCCTAGAACTCGAATTCAAAGGGTTTGAACTTCAAAAAGGTAATGTCTTCACCCTCTAATTGATTCTAGCATTGGTTTAATGATTATAGACTCTAGTTCATGAGATATGAGTTGATGAGTTTGATAGAAAAGCATGAACGATTATAGATTTAGGGTGTCGATTATTGATTAAGAGTGTTGTTTACCTTATTGGTGATGAAGAATAATGTTGATTATAATCATTTGAGACTTTAGAATTTATCTAGGAACAAGAGAATGGGCTGTTGGTTGTAGAGACACCATTAATTAGGATTATGAAGCTTTATGTCACCAAGTATTTGAGAAAATGCTTAAGTGACCAAAACATGAGAATTATTGCTAATATGAATCCCTTTGACTTGTATTGATATAGATTAAAGTTGAAAGGATTGGCGAATATTGTATTACGATCAAGAGCAGGAAGTTAAGATATGTGAGGCTAACTCTGTATGTCTGGGAATTTTAATGATTCTCCCTACACCACGTTTCTTTTATGATGTTACTAATTACCTTAGAATTATAGTTTAGCCTAGTTCTTTGAATAGTTGCAGAACTTCTATTCTCTAGCTTCATAACTCGTTCACCACTTTCATTTGAACGTTGTGAGCTCAATGCGTATTTAATATAGACTTGGGTTTGATGCCCCCGAGTCTTAGTATAGATTACTCAATATGTCATAAACAGTCGAAGTTTTAGTGTTCATAATCAGTTCAAGAATACATGTCTCAGTCTAATCCCATTCAGTATTCCAGTATTATGTAACTCAGTATGATCCAGTATTCCAGTATCATGTAACTCAGTGTGATTCAGTATTTCATTATCATGTATTGCACTCAGTTCCTGAATGTTGAACACATGTATTTAAGCCCGAGGCCGCAGTTTATGCTTTATGCATCTTTGGGCCTAAGGCCGCAGTTTATGCTTTATGCATATTTGGGCCTGGGGCCGCAGTTTATGCTTTATGCATTTTGGACCTGAGGTCGCAGTTATGTATACGTATACTTGGACCCGAGGCCGCAGTTGTGCACATATATATATTGGGCCTGAGGCCGCAGTTTAATATTCAGATAAACAGGTTGTTCATCATTTAGAAGAGGGAGTATTCATATCCTTACTCCCTTTATCATTTCAGTTATCAGTTCAGTTATCAGTTATCAGTTATCACTTCAGTTTCAGTTTCATAGTTATCATTTCAGTTATCAACTTAGTTTCAGTTTCAGCATTTATAATTCTTTCTTTCAATTGCTTTACATACCAGTACAATTCAAATGTGCTGACGTCCCTTTTGTCCGGGGTCTGCATCTCAAAATGTAGGTAATGATTTACATATTGATGATTCAGAGCGCTAGGATTCTCGTACCAGCTGTTTGGTGATCCCCAGTTCTTTCGGGGTATTATCATTACTTTACGGTCTTTTAGTATTTACAGACAGTCAGTGTTTTCAGTACTTCATTAGAGGCTTCATAGACTAGAGTAACAGTTAGATAGAGTCTCAGGCTTTCCATGTTAAGCAATGTTGTCTACAAATATATTTCAGAATTGTATTAGTATTTCCGCACTTTGATTTATATCATCCAGACTTTCAGTATATTAGCATATGTTAGTTTATCTTCCGCATTCAGCATGTTATGATACCACATGTTGATTTAGCCAGTCAGTTGGTTTGTTCGGTCACATGTAGTCAGGCACCGAATGCCGTGTTACGTCCAGGCCCAGGTTCGGGAGATGTGACAAGAAGGTAAATGGATTCATTCACCAATGACATAGTACTTGGTAATTGCAATTATACCTATATCGTATGTTCTTATTCCGCTTCTTATTTCTCCACTGCTATACTCCATTAGTAAAATCCAGAATCTCCCATTCATCTTCTACATACATTTCAGTTAGGGAACTATTCATGTTTGGATTGTTTGATGATTTTTCTCCTTCTTCTTCTTTCATTATTTTTTCATTTTCCTCTTTGTTTTCTGTTACTTCTTTTCATTCCTCAAGGGCTTCATGTAGTTAAATTCTTTTACTCTATAGTTTAATTAAGGGTTTAAGATATCAACCTAAATTTTAAAATTGGGAATTTTTACAATTCAATCGATCTTCAAGCGTTTTTAATTTTTTGAATTTAGAGGGAATAAATTGGCGAAGACTACAATAAAGCTGCTTGATAGTGCTTTGAGCGGCTCATATCGAGAGGTAAGGAGTTGAATTTTCACATCCTGGGTAAGCTATAAGAATTCCTTTGGCAACTTTTATCTTTCATTTATTGGGATTTTAATTTTTGCTATTTTTAATTCTCCCCTTTCTATCTCTGTTGACTGCTGTCAGATTGTTGTTGTTTCAACGGTGAGTGGTAATCAAATCTTCACTACTTCTTCATTTCTATAATCTTTTCTTCTGCATTCTTAGTATAATACAACTGCGGCGCCGAGCTTGTTCTCTTGGCTATTGAAAATCTTAGTCCTATTTATCTTTGATTTTTGCAGGTTTAATGACTTTTGACGAGGAACAAATGTCGTTGGGGTATAAGTGGCTAAGGTTATTCTCCCTAACTCCATTCCATTGCGTCATTGTGGGATGGTATGAATGAGTTGTTGTGACTTCTAAGCTTAACCCTTCTCTTTTCCTCCCTTTTTTCGTGGCTATATTTCTTATATGTGCTTGTATTTTTGGGTGCATGTCGGTTCGCTTCTTCTGCTTGAACAATTATGCGTATGATTTTTTTCACAGTTTATAACTATAATGATCTGGCTGTGGTATGAATGTTCAATTAATTAGACAATTGATCGTTCTTTCCAACTTGGCATGCATATCCCTTCTACTTGATTTTCCTAGAGCTAATGGTTGAGTTGACATTGGATGCCATTGGTGATTTCTTAAGTTCTTTATCAGTTGGGAGATAGAAATTGAAACAAGTTTATGTCGAGAAGAGTTGTTTTGTAGTTTCTGAGTAGCGAAAGTAGTTGGTTTACTCTTGAACTTAAATGCAAATGCAGACCTTTGATCTTTGAATGAGTATTAATCATTTCAAGACTTGGTCGTATATTGAGTTAATATATATATAATATTTGCACATGATTTTATCGTTTATCTTCAAATTTGTTTGTCATAATTTATCATTTTAAAATAGAGAGGCTAGGTGGATAAGAATACTAGACAATCAAATGGTATTTTGAAGTGTTCAAAGATTATGCTACTAAGTTTTGCTTGAAGGAAGGTGAAGCTAAAAAAAAGGTAAATGATCTAATGGTGAAATGCTAGGAGTGGTATAGAACCAAATTTGCGTTTATAGGTTTCTTCACTTAATTTTTATTTGAATGTGGGGATTTACCTTTTGCATCCAATATGTTTGGCCTAATTCCGGTTAGAGATGTTGTGTCTTCAACATCATTGATAGCAAGGTTTATAGATCAAAGATGTGGCAGTAAAGGATTTGTTTATTTGACATGCTGAAATATGTAGCATCGAGGAGTAAAATCCTTGGTTTGTATACTTCTTAATGTTCTTGGTAGGTTCAGGAGGTTATTATTTAATCTGATAGAATTTGTTTTGTATTTGAAAATTGATCGATAATTCCTCAGAACGGTTAGATGTAACTAATTCATATATTGAGACTCATGAGAATATAACTACTGGAGAACTAAGTATAAAAATATAATTACCGGAGAAAAACATATAATTATTGGAGAACCGAGTACAAAGTTTTAAGCTTTAGTAGCATAATAGTTGACCCAGAACAACATACCAAAATAAGGAGATTGAAAAAAAGGATAATCTACGCGGTATACCCAGTGAAAACATTAGTTAACACCATATACAATTAAAATATATTTTTTAATTTGTATACCTACTTTATAAAATTATTTTATCATGTATTCTAAAATATAATACTGTATATTTCAAATTAGAATATTATGATATATTTAATTTGGATATTGTATTCCAAATTAGAATATTGTAGCATGTTTAGTTTGAATAATGTATTCCAAATTAAAAATTATTGTATATTTGCATTGGATACTGTATTCCAAATTAAAACGTTGTAGTATATTTTGTTTGGATACTTTATTCCAAATTAGAATAATGTAGTACGTTTTGTTAGAGTATATTTAATTTGGATATTGTATTCCAAATTAGAATACTGTAGCATGTTTACTTTGAATATAGTATTCCAAATTAAAAATTATTGTATATTTACATTGGATACTGTATTCCAAATTTAATCGTTGTAGTATATTTGGTTTGGATACTGTATTCTAAATTAGAATACTGTAGTATGTCTTGTTAGAATATTATGGTATGTTTAGTTTGGATATTGTATTCTTCATTAGAATATTAGGGTAAGATAGGTTTAGATTTTTCAAATTAGAATATTGTGGTATCTTTTATTCCAAATTAAAACATTATGGTCTGTTTAATTAGAATATTGTTTTCCGAATTAGAATATATGGTAAGTTAGGTTTGGATTGTATTCCAAAGTAGAATATCGTGATATGTTTTAGAATACGGAAAAGGGCTAAATATACCCCTCTACTTTCAAATATTGTTTATATGTATTCTTCATTATACTATTGGGATATCCATGCCCCTACCGTCATACTATTGGTTTATCTATACCCCTATTGTCATACTTTGAAATAAAAATACCCCTATTTTTGGATGGAGTGCCACGTGGCAGCACCATATTAAAATGACCCATTTCTTTTTTTTTTTACCCGACCCGTTTTTAAAAAACCCACAACCCGAGTCCTATTTTCCTTTTTTCTAGTTTTTTTTTAAAATATTCAGTTTTTTGAAAAATGAAAATATTATGTTAAAAAATTAAAAATATTTTTTTTTTCTGTTTTTACAAATTTGTTTTTCCAGTTTTACATAACAAAGTTCTTTTAAAAAATGAAAAAAATATTTTTTAAAAACAAAAATATTTTGTTAAAAAACAAAAAAAAAAAATTTCTGTTTTTACAAAAATAGATCAGTTTATACAAATTTATTTTTTCAATTTTTACAAAAAGAAAATCTTTAAAAAAACTGAAAAAAAAAACATTTTTCAAAAATGAAAATATTTTGATGGAAAACAAAAAAAAAATTTCCTGTTTTTTCAAATTTGTTTTTTTCAGATTTTTAACAAATATTTTCGTTTTTTATAAAGTGAAAAAAAATTTCCAACAAAATATTTTCATTTTTGAAAAATGTATTTTTTCAGTTTTTTTTAAAGATTTTCTTTTTGTAAAAACTGAAAAAACAAATTTGTATAAACTGAACTTTTTTTGTAAAAACAGAAAAAAAATATTCGTTTTTAACAAAATATTTTCGTTTTTTAAAAACTGAAAAAATTATTTTTAACAAAATATTTTCGTTTTTGAAAAATATTTTTTTTTCATTTTTTAAAAGAATTTTGTTATGTAAAAACTAGAAAAACAAATTTGTAAAAACAGAAAAAAAAAATTTTTGTTTTTTTAACATAATATTTTCGTTTTTTTAAAATTGAAATTTAAATAAAAAATTGGGAAAAAATAAAAATAGGACCCGGGTTGTGGGTTTTTTAAAAACGGGTCGGGTAAAAAAAAGAAATGGGTCGTTTTAATATGGTGCTGCCACGTGGCACTCCATCCAAAAATAGGGGTATTTTTATTTCAAAGTATGACAATAGGGGTATAGATAAACCAATAGTATGACGGTAGGGGTATGGATAGCCCAATAGTGTAACGAAGGGTACATGTAAACAATATTTGAAAGTAGAGGGGTATATTTAGCCCTTTTCCGTTTAGAAAATATGGAGGTATACCGTGTAATATTTTTGGGATATTTGATGTAGTTTCACCAAACGACACAATAGCCAAACATAGTAAAGAAAATAATCCAAAAGGATTTTTGTATAGAAAGAAGAATAGTTGTTAGGAAATGTAAGTCTTAGTAGTACTGTTATATAATGTACTAAAAATATTGGGAGAAAATGAGCATAAAATGTAATTGACTCCCTACGATATAGTGTTGGGATATAATGAGTGAAACTATTATATACATTAAAATTGGAATAACTTCTTTTTCTTAATAATTTCCCTTATGCATTGATGGTGTTATATTTCAGAATATAATTTTTGTAACTTCCTAATACCTACTATGAAGTTAAAACTGTATGATTCATGTTAGTATTCCTTCATCCAATTTTTGTACTTTCTTTTCAAAAAAGGGAATTAGGATTTATTTTAAATCTTTTTTTTTTTCTGTAAATATGAACTAAGTTTGATTTGGTGTTTCCTATGACTGATAAGATTTCTTTGATTGGTAGTACAATTTATGGCAGGAGCTATGGTGTCTACGAGGAATAAAAGATAAGCTAAGCTCTTGGAAAAATGACAACAGAGAGATTAGAGTCATTATATTCTTTTATGGTTCCCTATATTTTCATCATCTTGCAATACTATTTCAAAGAAAAAGCCATTTGTGGAAACCTAACATAAAGTTGACATAAAGTGTAAATGATGGAAGAAATTGTGTATGTACTTCATCGCACATTCTCTTTGATTTAGAAATTTATGTATCTTAGCTTTAATTTGAAAAAAGATTCACTTAAAGTCCAGTAGATAAAAGGTCCTGGTCCAGTAGATAAAAGGTCTTACATTGTTATCTCCATACAAATCTGGGCTAACCTAATTTTTTTTTTATTGTTCTAGGGTAACCTGTTTTTATCCTCAAAAGGACAAGAAGCAAAAGTAAGTTATAACACAACTAGATACAGGAGGCCGGAACCAAAATATTGTTATTTTGGACTCAAAAGACACAAATAAGTGTAAAAAAAAAATAACCATTATATATACAACGCCAGAAAATCTGGCGTTGTATAATAACGGTAACGGCACCGTTAATATACAACGCCAGGTTTTCTGGCGTTAAACTGACACAGTAATTCAGCGCCAAAAAACTGGCATTGTATCCTTTTCTCCAAAAAACTCTAGCCCCCCTTTCTCTTCTCCACGTATTTGTACGTGTCCCACACTCCATTCTCCCTCTTACAAACTAGTAGTCTGAAAGTAGTAGTCTGTGTGCATTTTGTTCTTTCTGATAGCCTATTAAGGATAAGATTTGACAATATAGGGAGTAATTATTAAGGCTATGATCCATTTCCAAATATTAGTAAAAGTTTTAATTCTTTTTTTTTTTTTTAAATTTTAAATTTGGGTGAAATAAAAGGTAATAAAAGGAAGAGCCATGTCAGTGTTAGGTGTCCAAAGACTTTATTTACATAGATTTGGTTATATATTGATTATTAGGGATTATTATGTTTAGTTTCTTGTATCTTTCAATCATATAAATGAGTATTACAAAATTAGAAATATTCTCTCTTTTCTGGAAATTTTATCAATATTTCTCCTTTGAAATAATTTTCTGTTACTTGCTCATTTGAATTATTTGCTCTATAAAATAGTCAGTTAGTATTAGTCCATTCACAGGTTGTTTGGATGGTTGCTACCCATTGTATTGTATGGTATTGTTACGTTAAATACAATGTTTGTTTTGATTATTACTTAAATTTTATTGTATCGTATCGTTAAGTCCGTCGTTACATAAAGACAAAATATGTCATTTTATGTAACGACCAATTTGGTGTGGTCGCATCTTTACTTGTCTTTTTCTCTCAATATCACCCTTCATTATTATTAAATAACTTTATTTTATCATTTACCTACCCTTTATATAATAATTTTATCTTGTATCATAATTTTTCTTTATAATATTGTAAATTTATTCTTCATATTGTTAGTGTGTTATATCATGAAACGATGTCAAACGACACAATCTATCCAAATATTATATTTATCAACAATACAGTACGGTACAATACAATACGACACATTACGAAATGATACGTTACAATCATCCAATCAAGCTGTCAGGGGCCGTTTGGTTCATTGGATTAAATAAATTATGCCGATATAAATTTTAAAATTAAATGCATTTCGTGTTTGGCTGTAATTATAATTTATAACATAAAATTCGTATCTTTTTGTATTAAAATCTTGGTAATATCTCAAATAAAAGTACTAGTAGCCTAGTAGGAAGTTTAACTTATTAAGGTGGGGAAATAATTAATTTCAAAAAAATCATTTCAAGACTATTTTAATAGTTTTTATTTTGAACAAGCATAATATTTAAGATAAAGTCCAAAGCAATCATGTCATATAAAATGAGAAAAATAAAATATAAATTTTGTAGACTGACATATAGTACACACAAATAAAAGGATACAACGCTAGGTTTTTTGGCGTTGAATTTGTCTGATTCAATGCCAGAAAACCTGGCGTTGTATATTAACGGTTCAGTTACCGTTATTATACAACGCCAGGTTTTCTGGCGTTGTATATATAATGGTTATTTTTTTTTACACTTATTTGTGTCTTTTGAGTCCAAAATAACAATATTTTGGTTCCGGACTCCTAGATACAGAGACATAATATGACAATGATATCACTCTCTTAATTGTTGAGAAACCACTTAAAATAAATAGCTACCTAAAAAAAGAACTAGAACAAAGATGATACCTGTCAGCTGGCGTCAATGCCATTAAGATCTAAATTAAAAGAACCTCGGAGAAGACTGATTAAAGAGAGGTCTGGCTACATCTTCCCACATTCATTGGCCATACCTTAAATGTGATTAGATGAATGTGATTTTGGCATTCGAATTGATTTAGCATGTGCGAGGAGGAAACAGAAACTATATTTGGTGTCTTCTCCCAAAAAATATTAGTTTGTTACCGATATTAAGTTTCAGTAGCAAAATTAGTGACAAAAGGTACGAAATTGTATCTTTTTGAAGTAGAGAAAGACTTTTTTTTTGGCTAAAGAATGAAAAAGATATACAGAGTGTCCATGATCGGAAATTGGAAGCACTTAGTGATTCTTTGCATTCAAGAACATTTAGATGGTTTTGCACTTTGTTACTTATATTGGCCAATGGTAACTACATGCTGAATTGTTTTTTTTAAATTATAGGTGGTTTCATTTGGTCTGTGTGATGACCCAAACGGTCATCACATATTTTAAATGAAATTCTATGATTCCGAAGCCTCGAAAAAACCTCATTTAGAATCATCTCGAATTGCTTGCGTAGTCCGGGCGCGTAGCCGGAAAGCTTAAATATGAAAATCTGTGAAAAATAGTAAAATTTGGCTATAAAATGAGTTAATTTGACTTCGGTCAACGTTTTGGGTAAACGTACCCGGATCCGGACCCGTAATTTGACGGTCCCGGAGGGTCCATAGGAAAATATAGGACTTGGGCGTATGCCCGGAAGCGAATTTTGATATCCCAAGCCCGAGAAATGAATTTTTAAAGGAAATTATTTTCTGAAATTATTTAAGGAAATTTGATTAGAACACGGTGGTATCGGTCCCATATTTTGGTTTCGGCGACCGGTACAGGTTTTACATATGATTTAAGACATTCCTGTAAAATTTGGTGAAAAACGGACGTCGTTTGACGTGATTCGGACCTAAATTGCTAAAGTTGATACTTGATGAAGTTTGAGAAAAATTCTTTGATTTTGAGATTTAACTTGTTGTTATTGAAATTATTTTGGCGATTTGTTCACACGGATAAGTTCGTATGATGTTGTTGAGTTAGTACGTGTGTTTGGTTAGGAGCCCCGAGGGCTCGGGTGTGTTTCGGAAAGTTTTGGACTTAAGAAAAGTTACAGATTTTCTGCTACAGGTGCTCAGGCCTGTTGTTCATCGTGATCGCGTAGTCACTCTCACGATCGCGTAAGGTAAATGGGGACAGGGGTGGATTTGTCAATCGCGAACGCGAAGCCACAGTCGCGAACGCGGAGCTTTGGGGGATTACTCATCGCGAACGCGACCTGTGTGACGCGAACGCGTAGTGTTAATTGGAGGGGGCTGGGATTTTGGCCGTTCTTCTACGCGAACGCGTACATGTGTCTGCGAATGCGAAGGTCAGGGGGTTCAACCCTTCGCGAATGCGTGGAAGAACTCGCGATTGCGTAAGTCCACTTACTGGAAGCCTTCGTGATCGCGACAGTGTTCTCGCGAACGCGATGATCACTGTCGCCCAGCACTCTCAACTCCAAATTGGGCGATTTTTGAAAGAGGATTTCACCACAAATTCATAGGTATATAATCTTAGACTTATTTTCTTCAATTTCCATTAACGCCCATTAGATTTCTAGGCCTAAATCATGTGAATAAGGGCAGAAAATTAGGAATTTGGGTAGAGTTAGGGCTTTTTGATTAATTGTGATTTAGACCTCGTTTTGGAGTCGAATTTCAAAAATAATTATATATTCGGGCTCGTTGGTGAATGAGTGATCGGATTTTGGTTCGAACCTAGTGTTTTGACCAAGCGGGTCCGCGGTCGATTTTTGGATTTTTGGGAAGAATGGTTAGAAAGCTATAATTAAGCATTGGAATTGAATTATTTAGCATTTATTGATGTTATTAAGTCGATCAGACAGATACAATTTATTTGGAGCCAAATTCAAAAGGAAAAGCGGTGTTTGAGGCTTGAGTTGGTCGTGGAAGTTCGAGGTAAGTGTTTGGTCTAACCTTAGCTTGAGGGATTAGGAGTCGAGTCCTATTTGCTATATAATTATTGTTGAGTACGACGTATAGGCATGGTGACGAATATCTATACGTTGGTGTCTAGCATGACCGTGAGTCTTATAATGTGATTTTCATGATTTCGTTGAATAGTCTATGCTTTAGAAATGATTTCTACTATTTGTTGTGAAAAGTTAAGGAAGTAATTGTGACTTTTGAATATCGAGGAGCAATGGCTCAAGTTATATTACGAATTTGTGAAAGTAAGTAAGTTGATTGAACCCTTTAGAGCATTGGCTCAAGTGGTAAAGCGAGTTGTGAAGCAAAAGTGAAAAGAGAAAGAGTTATTAAATTGTTCCTTTGCCGGGATATTATTGCTTATTTGTTTATCTCCCTTGTCGGGATGTTGATATTATTGATGTTGTTCCCTTGCTGGGGTTTAATTATTTAATTGTTGTTCCCTCGCAGGGATTCCTATTATAATCTTGTTTATTCCCTCGCCCCATTGTTGTGATTGTTGTTTGGGTGAGGAAGAGTGATAAAACATGAAGGAGATGTCGTGCATTGTTGTTTTGGGAGGAAAGAGTGTAAAGAACGAAGGGTGATTCCGTGCCGCATGATGTACCATTCCGTGCCAATTATATTGATCTCATGGTGAGGAAAGAGTGTAAAGCACGAAGGGTGATGCCGTGCCGCACGATGTACCATTCCGTGCCTATTATATTGATTCTTATGGTGAGGACGAGAGTAAAAGTACGAAGGGTGTTGCCGTGCACTTGTCCTTGATTTCCCTGACTCTTACTGATAATTGAGTTATGTTGTCCTTTATGTTTATTTACTGATTTTTTGCTGTTACTTGATTTTATTTCGAGGTTATAGATTCCCTTACCCTATTTGCCGTGCATTGTTGTTTGGGTGAAGAAGAGCGTAAAGCACGAAGGGTGATGCCATGTATTATTTTAGTGAGAGAGAGTAAAAGCACGATGGGTGATATCGTGCACTTATCTTTGATTTCCTAATTTTTATTGATAACTGTGTCACGGTTTCTCTACACTAAATTGCTGGCTTCCTGTTGATACTTGTTGTACCCCGCAGCATGATTTCCCCTTCCTATTTTCAATTAAACTATGGTAATCCTCATATTTATTTGTTGCTCTTCTCTTACTATTCAGTGTTTTCCGCAGCATGTTTTCCCCCTCCCATACTTGACTATATATGATTGGTTCTTTTTGTACTTCTTTTTTGTTGTATATAGTTAAATTGCACAGGTTTATTTGGTAGTCTGGTCCTAGCCTCGTCACTACTTCGCTGAGGTTAGGCTAGGCATTTACCAGCACATGGGGTCGGTTGTGCTGATACTACACTCTACACTCTTTTGTCTAGACCCCAGTGTTGTGGACTTCGACCGCGGTGGGATTGCTGATTCTTGCTCATCAGGCGACCCGAGGTAGTCCTGCAGGCGTCCGCAGGCCTTGGCGTCTTCTTCTACCTAATAATCTTGTTTCATTTCCCTTATATTCCGGAACAGTGTATTATTATTTCTTCAGACCTTGTATGTAGTAAATCTTAGACCGTCTGTGATACTGTCACACCAGATTTTGGGTGGTTAAGGATTAAGTATTTGTATTAGATATAGTCTTCATATATTTTATCGTTGTCTTCCGCTTGAATTTAAATTTCCGCTGTTATCATGTTATCGGCTTATAATTGTTAAAAGGAAATAATGGCTTGCCTAAATCACATTAGTAGGCGCCATCACGACTCCCAAGGGTGGAAAATTCGGGTCGTGACAAGTTGGTATCAAAGCTCTAGGTTACATGGGTCTCGCAGTTCATAGACAAGCTTAGTAGAGTCTGAGAGATTGGTATGGAGACGTCTGTATTTATCCCCAGAGGCTACAGAGTTAGGAAAAGTTTCACTTCTATTCTTTCCTGTCGTGCGATTTTGTTCTCTCAATGCTAAATTGAAACCTTTACTCTTGTCATTTCGCGAATGGCGAAGTCATGTACCGCTTCTTTAGCTGAGCAGCCGAGCAGCAACACAGAACGGTGATAGATCAGCTACGTCTTCGGAGGCTTTGTGGAGGTTGGATAAGTTTAGCCAAGCTCGTCACTACTACTTTCAGTGGTGCATCTTCTGAGGATCCCCAAGATTATCTAGACAGTTGTCATGAGGTTCTCAGGAACATGGGGATCGTGGAGACCAATGGGGTCGACTTTGCTACTTTTCGCTTGTCTGGATCCGCCAAGACCCGTTGGAGAAATTATTGTTTGGCTAGACCAGTCAGGTCATCAGCTTTGACTTGAGAACAGTTCACGCAGCTATTTCTGGAGAAGTTTCTCCACATCACTCAGAGAGAGGTATTAGAGGTGTAGGTAAAGGTATTAGAAGTGGAGGTGCAAGTATTTTTCTGGTTTGTGGTAGAGAAGCTTCGATTTTATTTTGCGCCGTATCGGGTCATGCCTAGTGATTCTTTGAGTGCCCCTGTTTATGTGTCTACGCCGATGGGTGATTCTATTGTGGTGGACCGCGTCCATTGTTCATGTATAGTGGTTATTGGAGGTCTTGAGACTCGTGTAGATTTTCTTCTTCTGGATATGGATGATTTCGGTGTCATATTGCTGATGGACGGGTTATCAGCTTACCACACTATCTTGGACTATCACGCCAAGATTGCGACCTTAGCTTTACCGGGTTTGCCTCATTTAGAGTGGAGAGGGACTCCTGGTCATTCTACCCGTAGTATTATCTCTTATGTGAAGGCTCGGCGTATGGTCGAGAAGGGGTGTTTGGCCTATTTGGCATATGTTCGTGATTCTGGTGCTGAGGTTCCTTCTATTGATTCTGTGCCCGTTGTTCATGAGTTTCCTGAGGTGTTCCCTTCAGACCTGCCAGGTATGCCACCCGACAGGGATATTTACTTTTGCATTAATTTGGATCCGGTCACTCAGTCCATTTCTATCACGTCGTATCGTATGGCCCCACCTGAGTTGAAAGAGTTAAAGGAGCAGTTGCAAGACTTGTGGAGAAAGGTTTCATTAGATCTAGTGTTTTGCCTTGGGGTTTGTCGGTTTTGTTTGTTAAAAAGAAGGATGAGTCAATGCGAATGTGTATTGATTACCGGTAGTTGAACAAGGTTACAGTTAAGAATAAGTATCCGCTGCCGAGGATTGATGATTTGTTCGATCAGCTTTAGGGTGCCAAGGAATTTTCAAATATTTACTTGAGATCTGGCTACCATCAGTTGAGGATTAGGGCATCCGATGTCCCTAAGACAGTTTTTCGCACTCGGTACAGGCATTACGAGTTCTTGGTTACGTCATTCGGGTTAACAAATGCCCCATCAGCTTTTATAGATTTGATGAACCGAATGCTCAGGCCTTATTTGGATTCGTTCGTGATAGTCTTCAATGATGATATATTGATATATTCTCGTAGCCAGGGGGAGCACGAGCAACACCTTAGAGTGGTTCTTCAGACTCTGAGAGGTAGTCAGTTATATGCAAAGTTCTCGAAGTGTGAGTTTTGGATGAGTTCAGTTGCATTTCTGGGTCATGTTGTGTCAGCAGAGGGTATTCAGGTTGATCCGAAGAAGATTAAGGCAGTCAAGAACTGGCCTAACCAACATCAGCTACAGAGATTCAGAGTTTCTTGGGATTTGCAGGCTACTATCATCGGTTCCTGGAGGGGTTTTCATCTATTGCAGCCCTGATGACCAGGTTGACCCAGAAGGGTGCCCAGTTCAGATGGTCGGACGAGTGTGAGGCGAGCTTTCGGAGGCTCAAGACAGCTCTGACTACGGCACCGGTGTTGGTATTGCCCACCGGTTCAGGGCCTTATATAGTTTATTATGATGCTTCTCGTATTGGGCTTGGTGCAGTGTTGATGCAGGATGGCAAGGTCATTGCCAATGCTTCGCGGCAGTTGAAGATTCATGAGAAGAACTATTCGGTTCATGATTTGGAGTTGGCAGCCATAGTTCACGCATTGAAGATTTGGAGGCATTATCTGTATGGTGTAGCATGTGATGTTTTCCCGGATCACAAGAGTCTTCAGTATTTTTTCAAGCAAAAGGAGTTGAATTTGAGGCAGAGGAGGTGGTTGGAGTTGCTGAAAGATTATGATAGCACCATTTTATATCATCCGGGAAAGGCCAATGTGGTGGCCGATGCTTTGAGTAGGAAGTCGGCCAGTATGGGCAGTCTTGCTTATATTCCGATCGGTGAGAGACCACTTGCTTTGGATGTTTCTGAGCCCAGTCGTGTGTTAGATTGCACGGTCACTTGTTTTTCTTTATTGGAGTGTATCCGTGATCGACAGTATGATGATCCCCATTTGTGTGTCCTTGGAGACGCGGTGCAGCACGGAGGTGCCAAACATGTTACCTTAGGTGATGATGGAGTCTTGAGATTGCAGGGTCGAGATTGTGTGCCTAATGTGGATGGACTTCGAGAGTTGATTTTAGAGGAGGCCTATAGCTCCCGGTACTCTATGGATTCGGGCGCCGCGAAGATATATCAGGATTTGCGGCAGCATTATTGGTGGCGGAGAATGAAGAAGGATATTGTTGCGTATGTGGCTCGGTGTTTGAATTGTCAGCAGGTTAAGTACGAGCATCAATGGCTCGGTGGTTTATTTAAGAGGATCGAGCTTCCTGAGTGGAAGTGGGAACGGATCACTATAGACTTCGTTACTGGACTCCCGCAGACTCGGAAGATGTTCGACGCATTATGGGTCATTGTTGATAGGCTGACCATGTTAGCACATTTCATTCTTGTGGCAATATCCTATTCTTCTGAGATGTCAGCTGAGATATATATTCGGGAGATTGTTCGCCTTCATGGTGTGCCCATATATATCATTTTGGACCAGGGTACGCAGTTTACCTCACGTTTTTAGAGGGCAGTTCAGCAAGAGTTGGGCACACGGGTTGAGTTGAGCACAGCATTTCATCTCCAGACGGATGGACAGTCCGAGCGGACTATTCAAATTTTGGAGGATATGCTCCGAGCTTGTGTCATTGACTTTGGAGGCTCGTGGGATCAGTTTTTGCCTTTAGCGGAGTTCGCCTACAACAACAGCTACCATTCGAGTATTCAGATGGCTCCTTATGAGGACTTATATGGTAGGCGGTGTCGGTCTCCGGTTGGATGGTTTGAGCCAGGGGAGGCTCGGTTGTTGGGTACGGATCTGGTTCAGGACGCCTTGGGCAAGGTCAGGATCATTCAGGATAGACTTCGTTCAGCTCAGTCCAGGCAAAAGAGTAATGCCGACTGCAAGGTTTGAGATTTGGCTTTCATGGTTGGTGAGCCCGTATTGCTTCTAGTGTCACCTATGAAAGGCGTGATGAGATTCGGGAATAAGGGAAAGCTTAGCCCTAGGTTCATTGGTCCATTTGAGATTCTTGATCGAGTGGGAGAGGTGGCTTATAGACTTGCATTGCCGCCGAGCTTATCAGCCGTGCATTCAGTGTTTCATGTGTCCATGCTTCGGAAATATCATGACGATCCATCCCACGTGTTAGATTTCAGCACTGTCCAGTTGAACAAGGACTTGCCTTATGAGGAGGAGCCGTTGGCTATTCTAGACCGGTAGGTTCGTCAGTTGAGGTCGAAGAGTTTTCCTTTTGTTCGTGTTCAGTGGAGAGGTCAGCCTCCTGAGGCATCGACCTGGGAGTCCGAGTCTGATAACGAAGCCATTATCCCCATCTTTTTTCCGACTCAGGTACTTCCTTCTTATGTCCGTTCGAGGATGAACGGTTGTTTTAGAGGTGGAGAATGTGATGATCCAAATGGTCATCACTTATTTTAAATTAAATTCTATGATTCCAAGGCCACGAAAACCTCATTTAGAGTAACCTCGAATTGCGTGCGCATTCCGGGCCCGTAGTCGGAAAGCATAAATATGAAAATCTGTGAAAAGTGGTAAAATTTGGCTATAAAATGAGTTAATTTGACTTCGGTCAATGTTTTGGGTACACGAACCCGGACCCATAATTTGACAGTCCCGGAGGGTCCGTAGGAAAATATGGTACTTGGGCGTATGTTCAGAATCGAATTCCGATGTCCCAAACCCGAGAAATAAATTTTTAAAGGAAATTGTTTTCTGAAATTGTTTAAGGAAATTTGAAATGAAATTTGATTAGAACATGGTGATATCGGGCCTGTATTTTGATTTCGGCGCCCGATACAGGTCTTATATATGATTTAAGACATTCCTGTAAAATTTGGTGAAAAACAGATGTCGTTTGACGTGATTCGGACCTAAATTGCTAAAGTTGATACTTGATGAAGTTTGAGAAAAATTCTTTGATTTTGAGATTTAACTCGTTGTTATTGAGAATATTTTGGCGATTTGTTCGCATGGATAAGTTCGTATGATGTTGTTGAGTTAGTACGCGTATTTGGTTAGGAGCCTCGAGGGCTCGGGTGTGCTTCGGATATGTTTCAGGAAGTTTTGGACTTAAGAAAAGTTGCAGATTTTCTGCTACAGGTGCTCAGGCATGTTGTTCATCGCGATCGCATTAGGTAAATGGGGACAGGGGTGGATTTGTTCAACGCGAACGTGAAGCCACAGTCGCGAATGCAGAGCTTTAGGGGATTGCTCATTGCGAACGCGACCTGTGTGACGCGAACGCGTAGTGTTAATTTTAGGGGGCTGGGATTTTCATCGTTCTTCTACGCGAACGCGTACGTGTCTCCGCGAATACGAAGCTCAGGGGGTTCAACCCTTCACGAACGCATGGAAGAACTCGCGATCACGTAAGTCCACTTACTGGCAGCCTTCGCGATCGCGACAGTGTTCTCTAAAATGCGTTGAACACCGTCGCCCAACACTTAAAACAGTAGCTAAAATGGGATTTGTTCAAAATTTCATAACTTCTTCATCTCAACTCCAAATTGGGCGATTTTTGAAAGAGGATTTCACCACAAATTCATAGGTATATAATCTTAGACTCATTTTATTCAATTTTCATTAACACCCATTAGATTTCTAGGCCTAAATCATGTGAATAAGGGCAAAAAATTAGGGATTTGGGTAGAGTTAGGGCTTTTTGATCAATTGTGATTTAGACCTCGTTTTGGGGTCGAATTCCGAAAATAATTATATATTCGGGCTCGTGGGTGAAAGGGTGATCGGATTTTGGTTCAAACCTCGTGTTTTGACCAAGCGGGTCGAGAGTTGATTTTTGGATTTTTGGGAAGAATGGTTAGAAAGCTATAATTAAGCATTGGAATTGAATTGTTTAGCATTTATTGATGTTATTAAGTTGATCATGTCTAGATACAATTGATTTGGAGCCAAATTCAAAAGAAAAAAATGGTGTTTGAGGCTTGATTTGGCCGTGGAAGTTCGAGGTAAGTGTTTAGTCTAACCTTAGCTTGAGGGATTAGGAGTTGAGTCCTATTTGCTACATGATTATTGTTGAGTATGACGTATAGGCATGGTGACGAGTATCTATACGTTGGTGTCTGGCATGACCGTGAGTCTTATAATGTGATTTTCATGATTTCGTTGAATAGTCTATGCTTTAGAAGTGATTTCTATTTGTTGTGAAAAGTTAAGGAAGTAATTGTGACTTTTGAACATCGAGGAGAAATGGCTCAAGTTATATTACGAATTTGTAAAAGTAAGTAAGTTGATTGAACCCTTTGGAGCATTGGCTCAAGTGGTAAAGCAAGTTGTGAAGCAAAAGTGAAAAGAGAAAGAGTTATTAAATTGTTCCCTTGCCGGGATATTATTGCTTATTTGGTTATCTCCCTTGCGGGGATGTTGATATTGTTGATGCTGTTCCCTTACCGGGGTTTAATTGTTTAATTGTTGCTCCCTTGCCGGGATTCCTATTATAATCTTGTTTATTCCCTCGCCCCATTGTTGTGATTGTTGTTTGGGTGAGGAAGAGTGATAAAGCACGGAGGGTGATGTCGTGCATTTTTGTTTTGGGAGGAAAGAGTGTAAAGCACGAAGGGTGATGCCGTGTACATTTTTATTGATATTGATGTATATGGTGAGGAAGAGAGATAAAGCATGAAGGGTGATGCCGTGCATATTTCTAATACTTATATGGTGAGGAAGAGATATAAAGCACGAAGGGTGATGCTGTGCACATTTTTATTATTTTATTACATTTGTGAGGATTGAGAGTAAAAGCACGAAGGGTGATGTGATCGCGGCCTACTCCGCACTACTATTTAAGTAGCGAGAGAGGGTCAGAGCAGCTTTTACCCGATTTAGTGTCGGGATCGAATCCATAGAGAGCAAGAATTTGGAATCGAGTATCTATCTAGTGTAGATTTGTATATGTGTTCTTAATTACACTTCTATTAATTTTTGGGCTTTTTATTTCCTTCTACTATTATCAAACTACAAATGGTAATTGCAACTAAATTATGCTAAGAGTTATAATGCTACGAGTTGTTCAAATAGGTTTAAAAGGCACTAGGGTAGTGACTATAGCCTAGGTGGTCAATTGACGAGTACTTGAATCTAAGGCACGTTTGACATATTTGGGGAGTATGTTATAACCGTTGCACGACTTTACCCACTCTACACCTCTCGGTGGTTCGAGTGATTTTGCCCGAATTGGCTTTCTCAAGACCAATTGGGTATGCAAATTTGCACAAACAACTAGGGTTCAATTTGGGTATTATTCTCTCGAGGTTTAACCCTTTAATTGGGGATATCAATCTCTTGAGTGCGCCCCAATTCATTGTTGGACCAATTTCGGAGACTTAGGCTCTCTTTCTCAAGAAGAGCTCAAGTCAACTCAACAAAAACTAGTGTTTGCAACCACTAATTCAAAAATTAACCATGAAATTGGCCCAAATAACAAACACTCATAGTCAATATAGCCATAAATTACAAGACCCATCAATTACCCACACTAGGGTTGAGTCATAACCCTAGCTTATGGGTCTAGATACTCATAATTAAAGAAGAAAAGTAAGAAATAGATGAAGATAAACTCATATTAATTAATCACTAAGTTAAACACAAAGATTCAATGATTAAAAGTAGCTAAAAATGCCTAAAATAGCTAAGAATCTCAAACCCATGAGTGCAGCTGCCTAATTACAATATCTGATACGCAAAAAATTGATAAAGAAGCTATTTATACTAGGCTAAAAAATTTGGACAAAAATACCCCTGCGGGGTTAGTACGGACCGCACAAAATGGACCGCGGTCCACACTAGGGCTTTGGCCTTGAAAAATAGCTCTCTGAATCTTGGCGTTGCAGATCGCAGAGAATGGACTGCGGCAGCGGAGGCTTCTAGTGCGGTCCGCGTAAATTGGACTGCGGACCGCGGAGGCTTGAAACTCTGAAAATGGCAATGCTCTAATTCTCCTCACTACGGACCGAAGAGAATGAACTGCGGCCGCGTTGATCTTAGTGCGGACCACACTAAATGGTAGTGCGGCCGCACTGCCTCTTGGCCTGAAAATCACCTCTCTGAATCTCTTAGTGCGGACCGCACAAAGTGGTGTGCGGCCGCACTGGGCCTGTTTTGCCTGAGCTTGTCTTGTCTTTGGTACTTGTGTAGGTTTCACTCCTTTTGAGCTGATCTTTGACATCTTGTCCTTTTGTTGATCAAACCTGCAATCAAGCACAACTTGTGAGCCTTTTGGGAGTATTTTGTATGAATTTCTAATCAAAGCATAAGCAAGAAGGAGTGCAACATGCGTCAAAACCCCTAGTTATCAACTCCCCCAAACTTAAGCTTTTGCTTGTCCTCAAGCAAACAAAATAAGACCCACCCCTTAAGGGAACATCCAAGAAATTTTTCAGCTGTCCTAAAGTGACCTCAACTAGCCACAATTGGGACTAACAATTTCCCTCAATACACATGAATCATTAACACATTTACTCATTTGAAACACCCTGGATCAAGTGCGACACAAGAGCATCAAGAATTGAAATTTTGTCGTTGTTCTTAACCCCAACACATCAAAGAACTCTTTTCTATTACTTTGGTCATTGTGGGACCCAAACTCACACATCCTCAACTCTCCCTCAGCAATCCTCACCTTTAAAATAGTGGCACTCAGAATAAGGATAATAGGAATTCACTCATCTATCTCAAGAAAAAGCCACAAGTCCGGCTCTAGGTACCATATGCTTGCCCCTTATGTGAGCATCCACTAATGTAAGCTTCATTCAACTCAAGATCATAAGGGCTTTTGTGGAGACATTGTGAAGGCTTTTGGTTCAGGGTAGGAAATATTTTGGTCTAAGTAGGTTCCATCTTTCCTTAAGCACTTCTTTTAATTCATTTCACTTCTTTCTAAGGGGTTAGAGAGACACACTGTCACACTTTCTTATGCATTTCAAACCTTTTCTCCTTTTTCTACTTTCCACACCTTTCATTATTTGCTTTCTTTGAATCCCCTTTTATTCTTTTTCACATTGAACTTTGTTTTTGTTTTTTTTGCTTTTCTTTCTTTTTCATTGCCTTTCCTTTTTCTTCATTTTTGTGCCTTTTTACCACTTTGTTGCAATCCTCGTCTATGCCCCCCAAACTTATACTTTTGCCATGTGCTAAAGGAAAGATCGGGTGCCAAGAGAGGATATCTTTTAGAACGGGTATAGGCTTGTATCATGGTTCTTGAAGGAAAAAGGTCTAAGGCTCAAAAGGGTTGACTAGGGATTTTATCAATGGTAGGTTATGGAAGTGTTCAAGCTATCATTTGGACTATAATCATGTCTCAACTCAAAATTCACTTAGGATTTCGCCTCAACAAACATTCAGGGAAAGTTCTAGACCAATGGCTCGGGACATGGACTTGCAATACTATTGCTCACCACACAAGCTATGGGATTGCTAAAGACACAGACTCGGGGGCCCACAACGACCTTAGATAAGATTTAAGCTCACAATGATCCCGAAAAACCACTTGATGATTATCGGCCAACAAATCTGTCTTGCCAAACTTCCGGCTTTTTGGTTCTAGCAATGCCCCCACCTGAGGCTCACCTCCTTCTCCTACCTCTTGTTCTCCCCCAACTTTCTCCTCAGCACCTACTGCACCCTCTCCAGATAATGAATCTGTGGGAGAGGTGGAGTATTCCCCACTACCTGCTGCTGAGCCCTCAAACGAACAGAAATGACATTTGTTGGTGCTTAGGTAGTGTGTGATGGTGGAGGAGTGTCTCTTAGCCTAGGTCTCTCCGGCCAGTCTTCTATGTATTCTGACACGGAGTCCGAATAAATGTCCCGTGATGGCTCATACTCACTCCCCGAGGAATGGGAAGCAGCTCTGTAAGCAGCTTTGATCAGTTTCATTGTCCTTTTAATATTTTCCCAAACTTGGGGAGTTAGTTTTATCATTTTCTTCTTCTCTCCCCGGGAGGATTCTCCTCCGACCGGTTGTTTACCTCATTGTCTCACCATTGTCTGCAATCATAATTCAATCAGCTTGTTAGTCTTAGTGTAATCAGTTAAGAAGCACAATTCCAGAACAAAATTGCAGAAGGGAGAAGTTGCAGAAATATTGCAGATTCACCCAGTGCGAACCGCACAAAATCAACTGCGGCCGCACTGAGGTCACCGCGGACCGCACAAAATCAGTCGCGGTTCGCACATAGGTGGGGTTAAGACTACCCACTCTCTGTATCTAGGCAGTGCGGACCACACAAAATCAATCCGACCGCACTGGGCTAGTGTGGTCCGCACAAAATGTAGTGTTGCCTCACTGCCTGATGTTCAGCAATCAGGAGGTTATCAATTCGGTTTGCACAAAATGGTAGTGCGGACCGCATTGGGGCACCGCGGACCGCACATAAACGACCGCGGTCCGCACTGAGTGCCAAGTTGTGGCACTAAATTAGGGTTCCATGTATTTTGATTTTGGGTCCAATTTTTCACCTAAGTAGTGTATCTACATGATTACCTATTGATTTTAACTATCTATGTCTACTTTAACCTAAGAATTAACATTCCTAACCTACTCTATTGAAGAAAAACACAGAAAGCATAGAGAAGGGAAGAAAGAAAATACAAATTAAAAGAAATTAACAAAAATTAAATAATTAAAAGAAAGATAATGGTACCAGATGTGAGAGTTAATGAAGAATAACAAGTCCAAGCAGTTGATTGCAAACAAAATAGATGATGAATAGTGATTTTTAGGGTTCTGTGAGCTAAAGGTGCGAAAAAAGTAAAAGGAGGGCCTCAGGCCTATTTATAGAAAAGGACCTGGGGCCCAGTCTCAACAACCAATGCGGACCATACAAAATGGACCGCGATCCGCATTGCACAGCCTTGTTCAAGTTCAACTAAGCAGCTCACTACGGTCCGCACAAAATGGACTGCGGCCGCAGTGGGCCACCGCGGACCGCACAAAATGTAGTGCGGCCGCAGTAGCAAACTTCAGAGAGATTTCACTTCACCCCTTACCAGTGCGGTCCGCACAAAATGGTAGTGCGGCCACACTGGCAACTTCAGAGACCTGTGCATTTTTTTCAACTATGTCCTGCACTGCATCAACTCAATCCTGTAACATCTCACAACCAGTTAGCCCAAAAATTAATCCTACACTACATTGAAAATCAAAGAAAAATAAGAACAAAAACACATGGGTTGCCTCCCATGAAGCGTCTGATTTAACGTCGCGGCACGACGCATGTTACCATCCAATCATGGTTATCATCAAACTTCCCTAAATAGTGCTTGACTCTATGCCCATTCACTCTAAAAACTTCCCCATTTTTGTTTTTCAAATCAAGAGCACCAAACGGGGTCACACAAACTACTTCAAACGGTCCGCTCCACTTTGACTTTAGCTTTCCCGGGTACAACCTTAGTCGAGAATTGAATAGGAGCACCAAATCTCCCACCTTGAACTTCTTGCCCTGAGTATATTTTTCATGAAAGTATTTTATTTTATCCTTATACAGGGACGAACTATAGTTGGCATGGAACCTAAATTCATCAAGTTCATTCAGATGCTCTACTCGAAGATTAGCAACTATCTCCCAATCAAGATTCAACTTCTTCAAGGCCCACATGGACTTATGCTCCTACTCTACTGGTAAATGACATGCTTTCCCAAATACCAACCGGTACGGTGACATACTAATTGGAGTCTTGTAAGCGGTCCGGTAAGCCCATAGAGCATCATCTAGCTTTTTAGACCAATCGATCCTATTGGCGTTGACTGTTTTGGACAAAATGCTCTTGATCTCCCTGTTAGACACTTCAACCTGGCCACTTGCTTGAGGATGATAAGTCGTTGACACTTTGTGGTTGACACCATACTTGGAAAGCAAGGCATCAAAAGCTCTGTTACAAAAATGCGATCCTCCATCACTAATAATTGCCCGAGGCGTACCAAACCTTGTGAAAATGCTCTTCTTCAGAAATGTCACCACACTCCTAGCTTCATTGTTGGGCAAGGCCACGGCCTTAACCTATTTTGAGACATAATCAACCACTACAAGAATGTAAGTGTTTCCGCACGAGCTTACAAAAGGTCCCATAAAATCGATACCCCATACATCAAAGATATCAACTTCAAGAATTGTGTTTAGAGGCATCTCATCTTTCTTGGAAATCCCGCCTGCTCGTTGACAATGATCACACCTTTTTACTAGATCACTTGCATCTTTGAACAAGGTCAGCCAATAAAAACCACAACTCATAACTTTCGAAGCCGTCCTTGTCCCTCCATGATGGCCACCATAGGGGGAGGAATGACAAGCCTCTAGAATGCTAAATTGCTCCTCCTCAGGTACACACCTCGGGATCACTCCATCGGTGCAAATATTGAACAAGTATGGCTCGTCCCAATAGAAGTCCAGACTATCCCGTTTGAACTTCTTCCTTTTGTTAGAAGAGAGCTCACACGGGATAATGCCAGTCACAAGGAAGTTAGCAATGTCCGCAAACCATGGCATATCACTCATCGCACAGAAAGTAGTTACTCATCGGGGAATGTATCATTGATCTCAAGGCTATTACACGGCCTTCCTTCCTCCTCCAAGAGGGACAAATGATCCGCCACTTGGTTTTCGCTACCTTTCCGGTCCACTATCTCCAAATCAAACTTTTGAAGTAATAACACCCATCGCATCAACCTTGCCTTGGAGTCTTTCTTTGTCATCAAGTACCTAAGAGCTGCATGATCGGTGTGCACTATGACTTTGGCTCCAATAAGATATGGCCAAAATTTTTCCATGGCGAACACAATAGCCAACAATTCCTTATTAGTCACCGTGTAGTTCCTTTGAGCCTTGTTCATAGTCTTGCTCGCATAGTACATTGGATGAAATATTTTATTCACTCTTTGACCCAAAACTGCCCCAACCGCAACATTACTCGTGTCGCACATGAGCTCGAAAGGCAAGCTCCAATTGGGTGAGGTAACGATGGGGGTGGTGGTCAACTTATGCTTGTGAAGTTCAAAGGCTTGCATACATCTCTCATCAAACACGAACTTTGTATCATTTTCTAGCAACTTGCATAGAGGATTCACTACCTTCGAAAAGTCCTTGATAAATCGCCGGTAGAACCCCGCATGCCCAAGAAAACTTCTAACCCCCTTGACAGAAGTGGGGGGAGGAAGTCTTGAAATCACCTCAATTTTGGCTTTGTCAACCTCAATACCATTCTTTGAAATTTTATGACCTGAAACTATGCCCTCCTCAACGATGAAGTGGCATTTTTTTCAATTTAGCACAAGATTGGTATCTTCATACTGGGCCAAAACTCTATCCAAATTGTTCAAACACTCATCGAATGAATCACCCACAACACTGAAGTCATCCATGAACACCTCTAAAATATCTTCCACCATATCGGTGAAAATGGCCATCATACACCGTTGGAATGTTGCCGGTGCATTGCACAACCCAAAATGGCCATCTTCTCCCCTCTCTCTCTCACTGAACTCCTTTACCAGTTTATTGTCTTCTAACTTATCCCTTTCTTTGTTCATTGATCTAATTTACCATCGACTTTTGCAGTGTTTTAGTGAGTATTTTGTCTGTGGTATTCTCCTTTGTTTTGGTCCCTTTTTAATGTTGTTATCTCTGTATTTTCTTTGGTGCTCAAATTAATTGTTTAATTATCATCCGGGTGTATGTCATGCAGCTATGGATACACTCCAAAATACAAAAAAGCATGAAAATGAAGGAGAGAATATTTCTAAGCTCTCCTAAATTTTCCCGTAAATCTTTCGTGGTGAGTTGTAAACCTTTCAGTCTATCTCTTAAACACCATTTAAAAGTTTTTATTTACTATAAACTTCTGTATGATTTGTGCTTTATTTTTAATTCAGTGTATAAAATTTTAGATTCTTGATTTATATGTATTCTTGCTCTTTTATCAAATTTATTCCGAGTATCCACGTGGTTATTTTTGTTCAAGCGCTTCTATTAAATTTTCTTCTCAGGTGCACAAATTGCAACACATTGCGCACATTGAATTACAATTTGGCTAAAAAAGGGAAGAACTTTAATGCAGTTAAGGTATTTAATGACTGAATAATTTTCTATTCTATTTCCTTTTCGGTAGGTGATTTATATCATAAACAGATATCCTTGTATCGCAAATATAGAACTCTTACAAGATAATTTGGCAACTATACGTATGACAATGAAAAATGCAGTGTATTCTTTACTGGGGATGTTTTCAAATATTTGAATATAAAAATATACAGTGCCTTTTTCAGAAAAAGGAATGAATACAGATAATTTTGTGTCTGGAGATGTATTTAAATACTAAGGAGCAGATTATTAGTTTCATTGATTTTCTCTTTGTTTCACTTGATATCTAGGGAAATAAAATGTGTGTATACATAATTCTTCTTTTGTGTTTGTCAACTTAATGTGGTGACTAAATCCAGTACTTGTGATATCTAACTAAACTCTTTGCTTACACCTTTATTTCCATGGCATAAATAATTTATGATATTGTTCTAATTGTACTCGTGATATGTGGCTTCTCAAGCTAAGTAGTTTTATTATATATTGTTAATGCAGGAGATGGACTCACTGGTTCGCCCTGCACTTTAAGCATGGTCTGCTTGATAATGGACTGCACACAACTCATTTTAAGAGGTAAGAGACAGAATTTTTGGTTTCTCATTAAACTAATTTTTTTCCTGATTATGATAGCGATAGCCATGATATTTAATTTATTGGAATTCCGATATTTATTTAAGTATATAAATGAAGTGGGTGGTGGTGCCTTTTCGGGCACATTGGTATATTATTCAAAAGGAAAATGGCTGGAAGAAGGCATATTTGATAAATATGGATCAGTCCTCAAAAAGTCTTACTTTTTTTTCCTTAAACTTCGTGGCGAGTCAAACTACCTTATTTAATATGAAATGGATGGAGTAACTTGAGTGAGCCAAATACATTTGAGGACTACACCAATTGTATCAAACAATACTTCAAGCAGCATGAGCTAGCTTTCCAACTTATTGAAGCTAAGAATGCAATTACCTCTTCAGGTATCATCGTCACTTTCCTTTATAATTCAAAATGAAAATTTGATTATATTACCAAAGATAGATGAATTACCTCTTCATCTCCTAAAATCATAGTTGAAAATATTCTTTTTTCCCTTACTTTCTGTTTCTCGATCTATGTCATTAATATGGACTTTACATTGAGTCAGCTGTTAATTGATTGATGTTGCCTCTTAACCCCATGAATTCTTGGTAAGGGTGACAAAATTCAACAGCAAACATAAGATATGCATAAATCAGGAACATCATGTAAAAGATTTAGCTAGTCATTATTCAAAAAGAATAAAAATTTCGATTACAGGTACATGAAGTACAATAAGAAATAAGATTGCATAAATAGCTCAAAAAACAGAGAGCTCAAGCTATAATTTTGTATGAATATATGATATATACAAATAGAGAACAAAATAGGACAAATCACGAAAGAAAAGAAAGAAAGAAAAAAGAAAATAAGAATTCATCAAATCGCGAAGGTAATTGCCAAGGAAAAAATAAGCTTTACTTTTTTTTTCTTTTCCTGTCATTGTTGTATAGATGTGTCCCTTTTATTTATCTTAATTTAAGTTCTTTCTATGGCATGTCATAGACAAATGTGGGTGTCTTAACTTTTCTCTTTGCTGGCAATATGAACTGAACTAGGATGCCTCAATTTGTCGTATGCATAATCGAAACCTATATAATACATTAACTATAGATATGGTACAATTAAATTTACCATTCATGTAATGCCTATTAGAACATAAAGTTTTATTTGGATGAAATTCACTTTTATGGTTGTACTGCTTTGTCCTTATTTGGTATTTTCAAGTGTAATAACTACTTAAGCAGAAAGAACTCAAATATTGTTAACTGTGTCTTGAACTTAAACATATATCCTCTCCGACCATCATTGTTCATCTCACTTATTCCATAAGTGAGTACCAAGACAATTATTTAATATCATTTTCTCCCATTTCCTATATTTCTTCTATGTCTCGCTTTGCATATGTTTTAAAATGTTTAAGCTTCATTGCCATTTGGAATCAATCCTTAAAATGACTTATTACTCAAAAGATGATGTGACATTTAATCTGGAAAATTGTATTAGTCTTCTCATAGTTTAAGCCTAATTACTTTTATTATCTATTAATGCTGCAAGCTAGAGTTCCGGTAGCTAGGTACTGAATCACCGATACTATTGAGCTATACTTTAAGTTTGTATTTCATTTGGATATAGTGACTGAAAGTACATGTGATGAATTGACCTTGCCATAGTGACTAATTTACTTGGTTAATTATATTTTTGATATTTTGGTTTGTTCTTCTGTTAGTTCACTACATGAATGCAAAAAGATTATCAAGTTTATGTATATTTATAAGTGGGAAGTATAATTGCATTCAAATAATGCGATCGTTTAATATATAAAAAGTATGTAAGATGTGCTCCCATGTTGAATAGCTTCAACTTGCTTTCGTTTTTCTTAGTGTGTAAATTAAAATTTCTGAGGCAAACCCGGGAGAAGGACTTTCCATGGTCATGGAGGACTTGAAGCTTCTCCTTTATCACTTCAAATAGCCAATTCTGTGACTATTATCATGGTACTTTTTGATCCCTCAACACATTTTTCACGTATTTATATTATTGTTATGATGGTAAGGCCCAACTCTCTGCATGTAGTTTCTTGAACAACCATTGTTGGATGTGCTTGCGTTAGTGCTTTAATTTATTTCTCTCATCTCTATCAAATTATAGTTACAAGTCTAGAGATCAGCTCTTTCCTCAATAATATATGTTCCACATGTGGTGTAAAGGAATCGAATCAACCAAATCTGGGATAGCAAAAAGAAATTCTGAGTGAAGAAATATATTATATTTAAACTATAGCTCCTCATTTTAATATTCGTAATGCTAAACTTCTTTTTTTGAGAAATAAATCTAATCTTCTTTCCCTCTTTGTTTTCTCATTTTTATTTTTATTTTGTATTTTCTTTGAAAAGGTGAGATATAACATAATATAAGTCTCTTCATAAAAAGATATAGGAAGAGTTGCACAATAGATTAATTAATCTTGCATTAGCTGCAGGATATTCTACTGTATAAACATGCATAAATTAAAATACTATATCATATCCGGCTCAAATTCTTAGAAACTATTCAAGCATTATACTTCTCAATTGCACTTTCGATGAAAACGCTACTCCTCTGTTTATTGTCCCAAAACTTGTCTTAATTTTAGCTTTCCATTTTATTATGGTGGCCGCTTGAAGGAAAAAGGTCTTTTCTAGTTTATATCTTTAGTGCAACAGTAATTTCACGGATTACCTTCTTGTGACGAATCAACAAACAGGCTTCATACCCAGTTGCGTCATGCCCCCAGCTGGAACCAAAACAAAAGCATATTGGCTAGAAAAATACAGCAGCTACTCTGGCTATACATAAGGAATTGGAATAATCGGATACCAGAATTCAGAAAAACAGTGGCAACAATGGATGGAGTATCTTTGTGCCATTGAATAACATCTACAAAATGTTGAAAATTCCAAAGCCAAATATGTCAAACCTGAGCTTTTAACTTTTACAATGAACTCGGCACTCTAAATATATCCAGATTCTTTGCCAACTCCCTGTCAAGATGGTCCTCCTTTGGTTGGCTAATCCAAAATGAATCTATGCATCCTATGAAGCCAAATCAGTCCGCTCTCTTTTTGTTTCGATATAAGAATGTTCGAAAGTACAATTTAAAACTCATTTAAGCTTTAGCATTTTGAATACTTCTACCATCTTTTGATTAAAATTAACTACATGTTAGTCTAGACCAATTAATTTGACTATCAATGTATTCTTTCTAAGCAATAATTTGTGTAGAAGGTAATCCACATATACTCATATTTAGCATATTCTAGATTACAAAATAGTTAGCTCACCAGGCTCGCCTTGCTTTTCACCTGCATCACTGTTTTAGATCAACCCACTAAAATTATTTAAAAAAAAAAAAAATCATCTAGTTAGAAAATATATGTGACGACCCAAAGGGTCATCACCTATTTTTTTATCCATTCCGAGCTTCCGAGACCTTGAAAACCTCATTTACAGTAGCCTCGATTTGCGTGCGCAGTCCGGGCGCGTAGCCGGAAGCTCAAATATGAAATTCTGTGAAAATTTGCTAAGTTTTGATATTAAAATGAATAAATTTGACTTCGGTCAGCATTCTGGGTAAACGAACCCGGACCAGTAATTTGACGGTCCCGGGAGGTCCGTAGGAAAATATGGGACTTGGGCGTATGCCCGGAATCGAATTCCGAGGTCCTAGGCCCGAGAAATGAATTTTTGAGTAAAATTATTTTCTGAAAATATTTAAGAAAAATGGAAATGAAATTTGATTAGAAAGTGATGGTATCGGGCCCGTATTTTGGTTCCGGCTCCCGGTACAGGTCTTATATATGGTTTAAGCACTTTCTGTAAAGTTTGGGTGAAAACGGACGTCGTTTGACGCGTTTCGGACTCAAAACGGAAAATTTGATGTTTTGTGAAATTTGAAAGAATTCTTGGATTTTAAAGCTTAATTCGTGGTATATGATGTTATTTTGGCGATTTGATAGCACGATTCAGTTCGTAGGATGTTGTTGAGTTAGTGTATGTGTTTGGTTAGGAGCCCTGAGGGCTCGGGAGTGTTTTGGAGGTTTCTCGGAGTGATTTCGGACTTAAAAAAAATTGCAGAAATAGTACCCAGTGAATAGTAGCCATGAAATAGTACCCCGTGAACGGTACCCCATGAATAGTGCTCGTGAATAGTGACGTGAACAGTGCCGGACAGAATGTTAAGTTCTGAAAATGGGCGTCCCATTTTCCATTTTTTCCAAATGGGAGCTCGGGGAGAGGCGATTTTCAGGAGATTTTCAGAGAAAACAATGGGGTAAGTGTTCTTAACTTAATTTTGGTTAGATTACCCGAATCTATTACTAGTTTTGGCATTTAATTGGTGATTTTAGTTGGGAAAATCTTGAAAACCCTCTTGGTTTAATTTGGAGATTTGTGGGTAGAGTTGATATCGGATTTTAGTAAAATTGGTATGGTTGGACTCGTGGTTGGATGAGGTTTCATATTCCGTAATTTTTGTCGGGTTTCGAGACGTGGGCCCCACGGGCGAATTTTTAGTGCAATTTCGAATTTTAAATGGAAAATATAGAATTTCATATGGAATTAATTCCTATAATTTTTATTGACTGAATCGAATTGTTTATGACTAGATTTGAGAATTTCGGGCACGAATTCGCGAGGCAAAGGCTTGTTGGAATTTTGAATTGGTTGCAAAGCGAGGTAAGTGTTTGGTCTAACCTTAGCTTGAGGGAATAGGAGTTGAGTCTTATTTGCTACTTGCTAATTGTCGAGTACGACGTATAGGCATGGTGACGAGTATCTATGCGTTGGTGTCAAGCATGCCCGTGAGTCTTATACTTTGATTAATGTGACTCTGTTTCGTATTGTATATGCTCTAAATGATAATTTCTATTGAGGAATATGACTTGTGGAGGTATTATTGAATTGTTGAACATTATAGAGCATTATCACAAGTTGAGAATTGAGTTGTGAAGTAAACGTGAAAGAAGAAAAGAGAGAGAGAATCATGATATTGTTTTCCCTTGTCGGGATTTGATTGTTGTACTATTATGCCCTTGCCGGGATATTATTATTTTTCCTTGTCGGGATTTGATTGTTGTACTATTATTCCCTTACTGGGATATTATTGTTTTGATATTGTTTTTTCTTGCCGGGATTTGATTGTTGTACTATTATTTCCTTGCCAGGATATTATTGTTTTCCCTTGCCGGAATTTGATTGTTGTACTGTTGTTCCCTTGCCGGGATATTATTATTTTAAAATTGTTTTCCCTTGCAGGGATTTGATTGTTGTACTATTGTTCCCTTGCTGGGATATTATTATTTTGATATTGTTTTCCCTTTCCGGAATTTGATTGTTGTACTATTGTTTCCTTGCCGGGGTTTCATTGTGATTTCATTTATTTATTTACCCTATTTGCCTTGTGATTGTTGTTTGGGTGAGGAAGAGCGTAAAGCACGAAGGGTGATGCCGTGCACATTTATATTATTCATATGGTGAGGAAAGAGTGTTAAAGCACGAAGGGTGATGCCGTGCCGCACGATGTACAGATTCCGTGCCGATTATATTGATTTCATGGTGAGCATGAGAGTAAAAGCACGAAGGGTGATGCCGTGCAGTTTNTTAATGTGACTCTGTTTCGTATTGTATATGCTCTAAATGATAATTTCTATTGAGGAATATGACTTGTGGAGGTATTATTGAATTGTTGAACATTATAGAGCATTATCACAAGTTGAGAATTGAGTTGTGAAGTAAACGTGAAAGAAGAAAAGAGAGAGAGAATCATGATATTGTTTTCCCTTGCCGGAATTTGATTGTTGTACTATTATTTCCTTGCCGGAATATTATTATTTTCCCTTGCCGGAATTTGATTGTTGTACTATTGTTCCCTTGACGGGATATTATTATTTTGATATTGTTTTTTCTTGCCGGGATTTGATTGTTGTACTATTATTTCCTTGCCGGGATATTATTGTTTTCCCTTGCCAGGATTTAATTGTTGTACTATTGTTCCCTTGCCGGGATATTATTGTTTTGATATTATTTTTCCTTGCCGAGATTTGATTGTTGTACTATTGTTCCCTTGCCAGGATATTATTATTTTGATATTGTTTTTCCTTGCCGGGATTTGATTATTGTACTATTGTTCCCTTGCCGGAGTTTCATTGTGATTTCATTTATTTACTTACCCTATTTGCCTTGTGATTGTTGTTTGGGTGAAGAAGAGCGTAAAGCACGAAGGGTGATGTCGTGCATTGTTTTGGTGAGAGAGTGTTAAAGCACGAAGGGTGATGCCGTACACATTTATATTATTCATATGGTGAGGAAAGAGTGTTGAAGCACGAAGGGTGATGCCGTACCGCATGATGTACAAATTCCGTGCCGATTATATTGATTTCATGGTAGGATAAGAGTAAAAACATGAAGGGTAATGCCATGCAGTTTATATTGATTCTTAAGGTGAGGACGAGAGTAAAAGCACGAAGGGTGATGCCGTGCACTTGTCCTTGATTTTCCTGATTCTAATTGAGTTATGTTGTCCTTTACGTTCACTTTCTGTTTACTATGTTACTTGTTATTAACAATTCAAGTGTATTAACTGTTTAGATCTCTTTACTGTTGTGATCCTTTGTGTTGGAATCCATAGTGTTTACAATACTTCGCCTTATTATTTTTATATATTCAATACTTCAAATTTCAACAATTCTTACATTTTTAACTCAATTGATTTCTCAGCTAAATTTTTCTTAAACCGTTTGAGGTTGTACTTTACTTAGAAAGGAATTTCTTCTATGTTTTAATTTATTGATATCTCATATTAAAGGTAATAATTCACTCGATGTTGTACTTTAATTGAAAAGGGTATTTTCTTTATCAAATGATTTCTAAATATAACTTCATCTTTTCTAGTTGATTTCCTAAATGGGTTGAAAGTTGTACTCTACTTTATATTAAGTAAATGAGACTCTTTGAGCATTCTTAATTGTATTGGGTTATGGACCCTATGAATTGAGTAACATGAGAATGTTGCGAAATGTGAGACAGAAACATGTGGGCACAAGGTGTCGGGAAAAATATGATGATTTTATTAATGACAGATTATGATATAGGCACGAGGTGCCGGGAAAAATATTATGGTTTCATTTAATGGCGCGTGAGTTGTCCGTGCAGTTGTAATATAAATATGGCCACGAGATGCCGTAAAAATATAAAAGTGGGCTGAGGCCTATATTATTGTAATTATGAAATGAGGCGTCATAAGGCGACATGTACTCGAAAGAATTATATTCGAAAGATACTTATTTGAAAGATATTTATTTGAAAGAAATATATATTCATTAAAAAACATATTATCTCAGAGATTATTACTTGAAGAATTTAAAGGCGAAAGACTTATATTTGAAGGACTTCATTAACTTATTCTACTTGTATTTATTATTTGTTGAGAAACAATTATGTTGTCTTTGTTCCCTGCCATTGATATCACTGGTTGATCATTGTTGCCATNCCCAGGTATTTGGTCGTTAGTAGCTATTCGTTGCGATGGAGACTCAAGGTAAACCTGTTATTGTGATCGCAGGCTTCGGAGTCACCTTCTTATTTTATATTCTCACTACTGTACTTATTTCCTTACGGTTGTGTTTAAAAATGATAGAGAAAAACTCTATAGAGCTTATGATTTGTACTACCGGATTTTGGGAAGATGTTCATTGTATAAGAATTTTAGATGTTATTATTCATGGTTGTTATTATGCAATTATTAGGCTTACTTAGTCCTTAAGACTAGGTGCCATCACGAAACCCAACGGAGGAAAAGTTGGGTCGTGACAATATAGCACCTAGTGCTCACCTTCAAAAGCAAGCAACTTGAACGATCAAAAAAGTGAAAAAGAACAGAACAAGACTAAAATTCATTTCCTAAATCTGTTAAAAAATTTCAAAATTTAAAGAGGAGAATGACCTAGCTTTAATTATCCAATAATTAGAAAAGAAACTTTGTTTTTATCAAGATCAAACACGCACACTTACATGCACTCACGTATCTATTGCTTACAAACATACATGGGCAAATTATGACATTTAAGTAAAAAAAATCCAGCACAAAAATTATTCAGAAGAGTAAAAAAAAAACTAATATACACCAACAAGATTCTCTTTAATCGTTACCAACAAATAGGTGCAAATGAAAGAAAGATGGAGAGAAAACTCAACATAATAGAGAGCAACAAAGTCAGCTAAAAATTGGGAAACATAAGAGGAAAACCTAAAGTGGAGGCCAGGAGAATGAGCAGAGAAACATAGAGAAACCTCGAGAGAAACCAAGGAGCAATGGCCTGAAAGAGGAGCCACACTAACATTAGTGACAAAGACTATAGAGGCAGCAACAAAAGCATTAGAAAGCAACAACAACAACAAAAAATTGCACAAAAAAGGAACCCAATTCCTGCAAATTGAAAAATAGATATCTAAGGTAAGGAGCAGTGGATGTGTGAACAGAGTGACATAAAAACGGCTTTGTGGAGTCATTTGGGGAACAAGAAGGTGATTCGGGGCAGCAACTAATATCTACAGGGAATAGCCAACAATAAAGGACTTTATCTTGGTTTGATGTTTTTTTCCGGTTTTCTAATGTCAAAAAATTCAAGTTTAAAAGTACCAGGAGTTGATGCATTACCATATATCTTTATTTGTCAAGTTAGTTCAGATACATTAATTAGTTTTGGATTAGTTTGATGTGTGACCATCGTGTTCAGGTTCTTCTATGCATCTAGTGCTTGCATTTACCCCAAGTTCAAGCAACTTGAAACAAATGTCAGCTTGAAAGAATCTGATGCATGGCCAGCAGAGGTTTATTTCATAAAAATATTGTGTTTCCTTAATTTGCCATTAAGTAATTCGAAAATAACGGTTTTTAACTTTTCATTGGTTTGGGTATGGCCTTAATATCTCAAGCAAATTCTACAAATAAGGTACCGGTTTCTAAGGAGCAATAAACTGTTACAAGTGAATTCTGGTGCAATCATAAGATTTGGGCCAATCAAATTTCTCAGCTTCCATGATACCAACCTTGGATATTTGGCAAGAAACTCCAGTCCAACAAATAACTTTATTTTTCTCTTTTCAACCAAATTAAGCTCTTGCTGGATAAATCAGTGCGTCACTTCCCGGACTATAGGGAGAAGCTAATGACATCCAAGTCCCTAAAAAACAGTTGGGTAGACAAAATGAAAATACCTAATGAAGAAAAAATAATTCGGCATGTAATTACTATGGATCACTTTAAGTAGCAAAGTGCAAAATCATCTAAATATTCTTGAATGCGAAAAATCACAAAATGGCCCCAATTTTAGATAAGGGACACTCAACAATAAATTCAAAGAAAATCTTTCTCTACTCCGAAGAAATACCATTTCTTACCTCTTAGAGATAGCGCTGCAACTGAGATTTATCGATAAACAAATTAGTCGTAAAGCCTTATTGTGATGTAACAAAACATGCATTTTGCTATTTGAGTCATCCAAAGAATTATTCTCTAATTCTTAACCATATATGTAATGCTTAACATTACAGATTGAATTTTTATAGTACAACATCCATAAGCAGCATCTTCAAATTATAAATAAAGCGGAATGAGAATGCACATAGAATAAAATAGAAGAACTGATTATAAGGTCAAGTCAGTCACTTTTCACTAATGTCAAGTAGATGGAATAGTCTAACTTCTTTTAACCAATAGTCATTAGAAGCGCAACCATGCAGAGTTTTACTAAATAGTTTCTGAAAATTTACATCTTAAGATGTAAATCTCCTACAACTTATATTAGCAATTCATCAATTAATAATTCCTCTCTTTAGAGTTTACTTGATGCAATACACATTTCTATGTTGATAATAGAAGTCACTAATTTGTGCTCTCGAAAATAGAATAACATAATACCTCAAGACCAGCTAGATTCATTCTGAGCTCTTTCCTTAAGCTATGAGGTTGTCTACCAGAAGTTATCTTCTTAGAAACAGAATACCAACTATGTCTGAACTATATATGAATAAGCGTAAGAAGTTTAATCTTGGGAAGGATACAGTGAGCATGTAGATAAATTTTCTAAAATGATATTTATCTACCTTCAATTCCTCTTCTTGCATTGGGGTCAATGCTTTATGTGTGATCTAGGAACGGTGGGCATGTTAATAAATATTCTAAAATGACATTCATCTACCTGTAATTCCTCTTCTTGCATTGAGGTCAATGCTTTATGTGTGATCTAGGAAACGATGGGCATGTAGATAAATTTTTTAAAATGACATTCATCTACCTGGAATTCCTCTTCTTGCATTGGGGTCAATGCTTTATGTCTGATCTAGGATACAGTGGGCATGTAGATATGATACACTACATTTGTTGTAGGATTAGTGCTATATTACCTTCAAATAGGAAAGAAGAAAGTCAGATGAATATTTGGAATATTCAAACAAATGTAAAAATGATTGAGAGCTTCCTTATCATGTGAAGAAGATGGTATGTTTCTGTTTCTACATTGTTATTTTTTTTCATCTTAAGATTCAAAACCAAATATTCATGTATATAACTTATCCCTAGACATAATTTCAAATATTTCAGGATAAGAGGCTCGGAATAGGCTTTAGTCCAGAAGGCAACACTTAACAAATAAGCCTTTGCACTCCAAATAAGTGAGTTAAGAGGTCTAATTATCTTTGCACTTGAGCACTTTAAGAACAACATCTTCAATTTATCAAGTACTTCATAAGCTTCAAGAGGTTTAACAATGAATTGAGATAATTTCAATTTGCTATGATTCAATCAAGGACAATGTATGGGGTCAAATTTGGCCCTCAACGTTTCTACGCTGAAGGGTACACCTAGTGAGCATACGTCAACTAAAACAACGGTACGATTTGGGCGTGGGGACAAAGGCGACGCCAGTTAAAACTCAGCGTCCTTGCTAGGGGGACGTTGACTACTATTTGTACTTTTATGATTGTTTAGAGGAAGGCCTCCTGCTATATAAAGGAGACCTTCCCATTGTAAAGGGGCATCATTATTATTCTCGGATAATACAACTCTCTTATTTTCTCTTACTCTCTCTCAATCTCTACATCTAACGAACACTCATTCTCGAGTTCATCTTATCAGATCTACTACAATAATCTCATCTCTTTTGTCTCTAGGTTTTATTATATTTGATTATGATTTACCCCCATTTATTTTGATTGTTTTTAAGCTTACAAAGTAGATTGATAACTTTTGAGCCAAACAATTTGGCGCCGTCTGTGGGAAATTCGAGAATCTAAATCATAGTATCCACCTAGAGAACAACCAACTATCATTCTCTACACCGCACAAAAAGATGGCCGAAAATAACACCAGATCGAAAGCAATAGTGGGTGTTGCAGCCAATCTCCTTGGTCTTCTCAACGAGGCCAGTTACGAGGGTATCTTGAATGCAACCCCTAGCACCACACCAGCTACAGAGATCTCACCTTCTCCATCTGAAGATCTGACGATCTTACATGAAAAAGGAGCTTCCACATCTGCGGCTAAGGAAGCACCCTTGTTGGTCAAGAAGCTACTGGAAGAATGGCTAACAAGTACTCTAAGTGGCTTGGTTGAGAAGTCACCGCAAAGTAACGTCAGGTGTATGCCAACGGTAAGCATCACTACACCCATGGGTGAACCTGAAGTTGTACGAGCCAATAACAGACCCATCGAAGCACAGGCCAACGACGACACGCTAACAGCCATCTTAAAGAAGATGGAAGAAATGGAGAATGAAAACAAGGCACTTCGCGACCAAATGAAAGAGCATCAGGAGAGGGTAGACAAGATCCCTGGTGCTCCCAAGTTTCTACCAAAACGCGACGTAGGAAGATTCGTAGAACAACCATATACCGAAGAAGCTGCCCCTCACTCTATCCCAAAAACCTTCAAGATGCCGCCCTACTTGAGGGTATACGACGGAACCACAGATCCCGAGGATCATTTGATCCACTATGTCATTGCTGTGAAGGGTAATGACCTATCAAAAGAGCAGGTACCATCGGTGCTGCTGAAGAGGTTTGGTGAGACGTTGACGGGAGGGGCCCTAACGTGGTACTCTCAGCTACCAGCTAAGGCAATATCAATGTTTGAGAAAATAGCGGATAAGTTCGTCACCGCCCATGCAGGAGCAAAGAAAGCGAAAGCAAGGGTGGACGACATATTCGCCGTCAGGCAAACCGCAGGGGAAGGACTCAGGGACTTCCTAGCCAGGTTCAATAGGGTAAGGATAAGTCTACCAAACGTATCAGAAGGTATGTTAGTCACCGCTTTCCAGAACGGGCTAAACAAGGACGGTTCAAGGGAAACCAAGAAACTACTAAGCCGTCCTACCACATGGGAGGAAATTCACAACGTCTATTGCGCTGAGGTACGAGCGGACGAGGATGATCTTAATGGGACGACCCAACGGTTAATAGCGATACACTCAGAGACAAGGAGGGGTCGACGCAATGATAGACGACGAGAACAACTCCCACGCTCCAACAAAGACCGGCACCAGCCATACACCAGATCCTCCCATCCACCACCAAGGCATACGGATGCTCTACAGCGATACGTCGCCCCACTCCGAAATGAAAGAGGTACACCTCCTTTATAATCTACCCATAACCTTTGCGTGTCTCCTTCAGAAATAGTGTACACACTGGAGAAGCTGGGCACCAAGGTGCAGTGGCCGCAAAAGATGAAATCAGACCCCGCTACAAGGAAATCAAATGTCCTATGCGAGTTCCATCAGGAACGGGGGCACAAAACCGAGGACTGCATAGGCCTACGGCAAGAGGTGGTCAGGATGCTGAACCAGGGATACCTGAGGGAATTGCTCAGTGACAAAGGAAAAATAAACTTTGCGCGCGGATGGGAACAACCCCACGGGCCGCCAAAGCCGCCCTCCCCAGCACGCACGATAAACATGATCGTCGGAGGCGGCGACGACTTGGCAATCCACCACGTCAAGTTCGCCACCACGCACAAACTAAAACGGACCATCGCCCATGAACGGTATGATGACTTCGAAGATAGTATCACCTTCGATAAGTCCGATGCCGACGGTTTGTCTTTCCCTCATTACGATGTT
The DNA here is from genome assembly GCA_026770625.1 of Nicotiana glauca. Lineage (NCBI taxonomy): Eukaryota > Viridiplantae > Streptophyta > Magnoliopsida > Solanales > Solanaceae > Nicotiana > Nicotiana glauca. The sequence continues at coordinate 154,351 of MU664921.1, forward strand.
TTAGTTATCACTTTACGCATCGCCGATACGGATGTTAAAAGAATCATGATTGACGACGGAAGTGGCGCCTGTATTATCCACCCGAGGGTCCTCGTACAAATGGGACTCGAGGGTAAGGTGATACCGCGTTGCATAACACAACTAGTTTTAACAATGCAGTGGAACGGACATCCGGAGAAATATCACTGCCCATTTTAGCAGGAGGGGTCACACTCGAAACAACTTTCCACGTAATGAACCAGGAAACGGCCTACAACGTCATCATAGGACACCCATGGATACATGCCATAAGAGCGGTCCCTTCAAGTTTTTACCAAGTGATCAAATTCCCCACCCCGTGGGGGGTATTCAGCATGCGAGGCGAGCCGCGCACTACACATGAATGCTACAAAATAGCTCAAGATTGTACCCACACCAAATAACTAAAAGGGGAGAGTGCAGAAGCATAGCAATCATCCGTGTCAGGGACTAAAGTAACCCTGACAACGGACGTCATCAGGGACCCCGGCGTCATGGAAGCCTGTAACGCAACGGTCGAAGACCTCGACCCGGTCCAATTGGACGACACTGACCTCACAAAGAAAGCCTACATCGGGCACGGCCTCACCAACCCGAGTAAGTATCGTGAATTCCTAACTAACCATGCAGATTTATTTTCTTTTTCCCATTCAGATATGTCGGGAATCCCGCGAGACATCGACACCCACAAGTTGAATGTCGATCCACTACATCCGCCCGTGCACTAGATGAGAAGGAAATTCAACGCCGCTATCAATAAAGCGGTCAGCGAGGAGGTAGATAAACTACTGGCCAACGGTTCCATCAAAGAATCGAAGTACCCCCAGTGGGTCGCCAATGTCGTCATGGTCAAAAAAAATAGCGGGAAGTGGAGAATGTGTGTGGATTTCACTGATCTGAACAAGGCATGCCCGAAGGATTCATTCCCACTACCCCACATAGACCAATTGATCGATGCTACTGCGGGATATGAACTGTTGAGCTTCTTAGATGCCTACTCCGGCTACAATCAAATCATGATGGCCGAGGAGGACCAGGAGAAAACGACTTTCCTCACCCACCAAAGGACATACTGCCACAAGGTAATGCCCTTCGGGCTAAAAAATACGGGGACTACGTACCAGAGACTGGTCACCAGAATGTTCAGATAACAGTTCGGTAAGACCATGGAGGTCTATATCGACGATATGCTGGTGAAGTCGACAAAGAAAGAAGACCACATCGATCATCTGAAAGAAGCCTTCGAAATACTGAGAAGGTATGGGATGAAGCTGAACCCCGAGAAATGCGCCTTCGATGTAGCCTCGGGAAAGTTCTTAGGATTTCTCGTGTCTCAACGAGGCATCGAGGTCAACCCAGATCAGATCAAGGCGATAGATGCAATACCTGAGATTCTGAATAGCAAAAAATAGGTACAAAAGTTGACGGGGCGAATAGCCGCCCTATCCAGATTCATCTCACAGTCCTCCGACAGGTGCCATAAATTTTTCAATGTGTTGAGAAAGGAAAACGGATTAAGTGGAACGAGGAATGCGTCGAAGCCTTGAGAAAATTAAAAGCATACCTATCTTCGCCACCACTACTGGCCAAAGCGAGTCCAGGCGAGCCCCTACTGGTATATCTGGCCGTCTTCGAGGTCGCCGCCAGTGCAGTCTTGGTCCGCAAAAATGAAGGTACGCAATCTCCTATTTACTATATTAGCAAAACCTTAGTGGATGCCGGAACACGGTATCCACACCTTGAAAAATTAGCCCTGCCATTGGTCGTAGCTTCACGAAAGCTCCGACCCTATTTTCAATGCCACCCCATAAAAGTAGTAACGACCTTCCCCTTGAGAAGTGTCCTATATAAGCCTGAGTTATCAGGCAGACTCACCAGATGGGCTATAGAGATCAGCGAGCACGACATCTCGTATCACCCGAGAACCACCATTCAGTCGCAAGTACTTGCCGACTTTATAGCCGATTTCAGTGCAGAAATACTGCCAGAGGCGGAACTGGAGGCACGTCGTACCCCCTCCAACACCGACTTATGGACTCTGTACACTGACGGCGCTGCTAATGCCTCGGGATCAGGACTCGTTCTTGAGGTCCCCACGGTCGAAATAATTTGCCAGTCCGTGCGGTCGCCCGGAATGACTAACAACGAGGCCGAGTACAAGGCCATTATTGCAGGTATGAAACTAGCCATCAAATATGGGGCTCGACGACTCGTTCTCCACTGCGACTCCCAACTCGTAGTGAACCAGGTCACTGGGACTTACCAAATTAAGGAGCAGAGATTGCAAAAATACCAGTCAAAGATCCACAGATTAATGACTGAGTTCGACAAGTGCCGCCTCGAACAAATTCCAAGGCCACGGAACGTTGAAGCAGATGGTTTGGCAAAATTGGCCGCAGCCACTAAAAACTTCAACAAAGAAAGCGTGGTCGCCCTCCTCCATTTAGCCATTGATCACACTGAGGTACTCTCATTAAATTTGACTTGGGGCTGGCGCAACCAATTTGTATCCTATCAGCAGGATGGTACACTCCCACTCGACAAAAAAGAAGCAAAGAAGCTCCGCGTACAAGCCGTCAGGTATTGCCTGATAAACCATGAGCTCTACAAAAGGACATTTGGCGGACCTCTAGCCAAGTGCCTAGGGCCCCACCAAACGAGACCAGTACTCGAAAAAGCACACGAGGGCCACTACGGCGCCCATACAGGCAACCGCTCCCTCGTACGCTGCATAATACGAGCCGATTATTATTGGCCCACCATGAAGAAAGAGGCAGCAGAATACGTTCGCCGATGC